>JANHAO010002341.1:0-29220 GCA_026873985.1 Saraca asoca
AGGGGTGCTAAAAAATACACCTTTTCCAACGATGTCTAGTACTCGTTGAGGCACAAAAGGGGCGCTAAACAATATACCCTTTGGGTGCAAGAATGCCCCAACCCTGGGAACGGCCACCCAGCAAAGTCACAGTTCTCCTACGCGCTATCGAGTACGGGATCGCTCACTCTTTTTCACAGCTCTCAAAATAAATTCGCAGCTCTCGTGCGCATCAACCTTGATCACACAGTGGAAAGTCACAACTTACTTGTGGCCAAGAAGCGTTTGCGATTATTTCTGAAACACGTTTACAGTTACTTATGACAATACTCTATTTTTGCAGATAAGTGCGAGTCAAACGAAACAAGTACAAAGTGGAAATAAAGACAACTTTATTCATCAAAAGACCTCAGCAAGGCACATTTACAATCAGAAAGCTCCAAGTACACGATAAAGGACGCGCTATAGGATTCAAGAACTACAAGCCTAAAAAAAAAATGATGAACAAAGGAAAGAAAAAGAGAAAAAGAAAAGAGGAAGAAGGAAAGAGGGGAAGGCTAGCCATGGATGGCCGTGTTTTGAAGGCAGCCCACCGAAATTTCTCCTTCAAATGCACAATCAGTGACGGCGCTGCACTCCATGAACAGTCAACCACTTGCACCTCTTGGAGGAAGCCTCGCCAGAACCTCTCGGGAGCACAGCCGGCCGGAAAGTCGCTTCACGGTGGAGCCGGAGGGACACAATCCGGCGTATACATAAGATTTTTCCACATTACCCAGGAGACCGATTCTTCAAAGTCACCTATGCAACAGACCATACACGCCTCAACAGGGAGCCAAAATTTCGGAGGAGGTTTGTCTGGGTAATCCATGGTTAATTGTGAGGCAGCAGAGGGAGGAACCTCTTCTTTAAATAGGGCTGAGGACAAGCCTCTGACACGTCCAGGTTCATTCCCCCTCAACTACCCAAATTAATAGCCTGAGGAAAAGGCACAAGTTTCGTTTCAGAAATCGCAAAGACATGGGAAAGTGGAAAGCCTATTCTAGAAACAGTGCATCAACAGAAATCGAAGAGTCTTTCAACTCCCAACCCACTACGCGAATTGCGAGTTGGGGGGCTTATGTTATATGCTAAAAACTGTGACCCCGCGAGAACGAGTCCATGAAGACGGTAAGATGAAACCCTCGGGAGGAAGTCTCATGGTACCGCATCGTATGCGACGATAGGAGCCACGCACGCTCATCCCTCGACGACTCGGTAGGTGATGAGTTCAGGCGATCAACCCCGCAACCGCTGAACCTGCACTCGTCTCTCAGCGACGCTCATGACTACTCCAAACCTATGAAGCCCTCGCTGGAGATAACATGACGTCTTACCTAACGTTGTAATAGCTAAAAACCTATATGTCGGCCTAGGCCTGCCCCTACAAGTCTATCGACTGAGAGGAGTCTTTTCACCATCAGTTGATATGACACAACTGTAGCTTGTAATAAATGATCAGAGCTCGTCCCCCCTCTCTAAATAGGATGATATTGTTAGCAAGAGGGAGGGGAGGAACAGATCCGAACAATCATAATAAAAATACCCTCAACCGTGGATGTAGGGTCTAGTAATCCTAGATTTGGCTGAACCACGTAAAACCTTGTGTTCTTTCTATTATTCTACTCTTCTCTTGCTACCTCAGTTAATCATTCTCCTCACGCGAATCAACCTAGAACAGGTCAGGGGTCCCAAAGAATCCCCTGTTGGCTGAAATTTGGTCCTCCTCGCACGGACCATATTTTGCCGTCAACATATACTAACCATGGAACAGTAAATCCAGAAATCACAAGATAATAGAAAGACTTACTGTGGTCAATTAGAGCAAAGCGCAAAGAAGCCCTTCAGGGAGTAAAGCTCAAATAATGGCTAGAGAATCTGAGCAGTGCACGATAGTAGACAATGTAGAACAATTGCAGCTAATAACCAAAATGGTAGATAAGGAGAGCCAAGAAATTTTAGTTTCAAATTACGAAATGAGAGGGAGAAGAAAGCCCCTTTTAGTATAAGAAACATGCAGCGTGACTGTTAGATCTAGAAACCATCCAATTGCCTATGATCCAATGGTACGACAAAGGCCGGTAGAAAGCCTACAGCAACATGGCATGTGGACCTATCAAGGGCAAGCATAATTATGACAAATTAGGAGTATAATCCTAAAAGTCGCAAACATGAGTCATGGGGGGCATACCAATCGACTCGCGACGTCACAGATTGCAAATGATAGACCAAAGCTCCCAGCTCGCTCCACGTCCAAGAAGTGTCTCAAGCATTGGGCTCCTATGCGGGTAGCACCAACATGCTAATAAAAGTGACCTCACCTAATGATCGAGGTCCACTTGATTAGGTCTGAGGACCTCACCTGACGATCAAGGTATGTCTAGTTAGGTTCAAGGAATAACACCAAAATCCTGGTGATCGAGGTCCGTCCAGTCAAGATAAGGGATAGCTAACTCCCGACCTCACCTGACGATCGAGGTCTGCTTGGTCAGGTCTGAGGACCTCACTTGACGATTGAGGTACACCCAATCAGGTTCGAGGAACAACACCAAAATCCTGACAATTGAGGTCTGTTTGATCAGGATAAGGGATAGCTAACTCCTAACCTCACCTAACGATCGAGGTCTACCCAGTCAGGTCTGAGGACCTCACCTAACGATCAAGATACGCTCAATCAGGTTTGAGGAACAACACTAAAATCCTAACGATTAAGGTCTGCCTGGTCAGGATAAGGGATAGCCAACTCTCGACCTCACCTAACGATCGAGGCCCACCTGGTCAGGTCTGAGGACTTCACTCAACGATCAAGGTACGCTCGATTGGGTTCAAGGAACAATATCAAAATCCTGACGATCGAGGTTTGCCTGGTTAGGTCTGAGGACCTCACTCAACAATCAAGATACGCCCAGTCGAGTTCGAGGAACAACACCAAAATCTTGATGATCGAGGTCTGCCTGATCAGGTTTGAGGACTTCACTCGACGATCCAGGTACGTTCGGTCAGGTTCGAGGGATAACACCAAAATCCTGACGATCAAGGTTCGCCCGATTAGGATAAGGGATAGCTAACTCCCGACCTCACTTGACGATCGAGGTCTGCCTAATCAGGTTTGAAGACTTCACTTGATGATCGAGATGCCCAGTCGGGTTCGAGGAACAACACCAAAATCCTAACGATCGAGGTCTACCCAGTTAGGATAAGGGATAACCAACTCCCAACCTCACCTGGTGATCAAGGTACGTCCAGTTGGGCTTGAGGAACAATATCAAAATCCTGACGATCAAAGTTTGCCTAGTCAGGATAAAGGAAAGTCAAATCCTGACCTCACTCGACAATCGGGGTACGCCCGATCAAGTTCAAGAAGCAATACCAAAGTCCTAAGGATTGAGGTACGCCTGGTCAGGTTTAAGTGACAATACTGAGATAACAAAAGGCCGTAACTAACCAGAAAAAGATTGCAGGAGAAAAGCTTAACCATACTAAACCTCAAGAAAGAAACTTGTTGCCAAAATTGCAACTCCCAGTCCGCAAAGCGAATTGAGAGTTGGGGGGGCTTATGTTGTGGGCATTCCCTAAGCAAAGACAAAATAAGCGCTATAGACTAAAATAAGTGTGAAGCTCAAGACACGATGAGCGCGAATCGCGGTCGCTCAGCAAGAGTCATGGACCACCAAGTACAAGCAAAGCGAGGACCAGATCCACTGAGGAAGACCCCGGCTCGCTGGGGTGCGAGCACCTAGGACGTCCTCTGAGAAACCCGTCGAACGAGCTTGGCGAGGTCTAGCAACACAACCTTGGGCCGCTAAGGTAGCGAGTCGAGAATATGTACAAAGGTCTAGTCAGTCATCGGAGATATTTGTCCCTTAACTGATAGATCATCATTCAGAATCGACATATCAGCTTCTCGGATATCCGATAATGATTCACTTAGCATTTATTATCCGACGCTAAGTATTAAATGCTCAGAGCGGCGTATGTAATCATTTTGCTGTTTGTGAAATTACACTTGTAACCCTCCTTATGTGTATATATAGTTAGGAAGAAGCGCTGCATGAGGCAAGTGAAAGTTACATGCAAACACTCTGATAGAATAGATTAAGACCCGGTAAGAGAGCATTGTTGTAGTCCGACAAGATCTAATAGAATTGCCTTTCTTCATCTGATAATACAATTCAGCATGGACGTAGGGGTCTGAACAGGCTTTAGCCGAACCACAATAAATCTCTGTGTCTACTACCTCTTCTCCTTCCTCTCCTCTTTTATTTCCTCTGATTAACACTTGCATTCTTCAACTAGCAGTTTGGGATTCTCAAGAACCAACTATATTGATTGAAATATTAGATCTTTGAAACCAAATTTTACCGTCAACAATAATTAATTTAATTAGGTTAAAAATTAAGGTGATAATTATTTTTTATTGCATCACATAATTTAAATGAATTAAATAAAATAATATTGTGGAAAATTTTTGAAATTATTAATTTTAATTAAGTAATACTGAAAATTGATAAATAAATATTTAAAAGAATATAGGCCAATATTTTGATACAAATCACGCAATCTTTTGAAATTTTCAAATAGGATGCCTATATAGCATGTACAAATTTCAATAAGCATAAAACTTGAAAAAGTACTCGACCATAGGTTCCATTCACGGAATCGCATTTATAATGAGTTAGAAAAATATTAATGACTTTTTCTGCATCATTTGACAAATAATTCAATAAACATACATAATTAATTCAATCTCATAGCTAATATAAACGTGCCCTAATAGTATGGACTAACTTGTCATGTAGCAAGGGTGATATGAATTTGATTTGAGAGGCATGTGACTTCAACTTTTATCCACTTGACTGTCCAAGATAATGGGGACTTTTGATTTGATTGCGCATTGGGCTACGTAACATTGTTCCGTTTATGCCATTGCAATGTCTTACATTCCTTAATTACAATGACACAGCCTGGCTGTCAGAAACAAAACGAAGTTGTCGTGAACAAAATTAGTTGTTATAAATGCAAGGTAATTGCATGTCCAGGGCCTTCTTTTTATTGGGATAAATGACATAAATTATTGCAACGGTAGATACACACATAACTTCCTAAATTGTATTTGTACCCAATACACAAACAGTTCATTTAATTGGATGATATAAAATGGAATAAAATGAAAAGAGGTAATAAAATGAGAATAGAATGCTTATTTTAAAAATTACTGACCGGTCACATGATTAACTTGTGACCGGCCAATTATGTGAATGAATGAGCAATCAGTTGGAGCCATGTGTTCATTCTGCAACGTTGCAACAACTAGATGGACCAACTGATAATAGTTGTGAATAATTAGTGATAACCTTATTTCCAGAATATTCCAATCAATCAGGATCAGTCACGTGATCCAACCCGATTGTATGATCAGTTTTGCTTGGCTACTACATGTAATCCTGAGGAACGTACATATCATTTTATAATCATTGATACTCTAAGAAATACTGAAAATGATTAAAGAAAGGTCAAGGCAATCTCTATTGTCTAAACCAATTGTTACAGTTTAGTCATTATTGTATTTGGTTAGTCCTTAATCCATTGTCAAATCAGTGATTGTTATTGGCGTCATCCGTTATCTGGTTCTTCCAACTTTCTCCTTCTTTTTATATTTAATTTGTTTAATTATTTGATAGATGTTCCGATTTATAGTTGCATCTGTATATGATCAATTGCTTATTTTTTATGCTTAACATTGTTAATTATAATATTATTCATCATATTTATTCTTATTATAATTCATCCTTATTAACTTTTAGATAATTTTAAGATCCTTATAAAAAAGAGTCATATTAAATCAATTCAAAAATAATTATTTATTTATTTATATTTAATATTTTAATAAAATAAAAAAGATGATATATTTAACATCTTTTATATAATAAAAAAGATGATATGTCAATTTCAAATGTATCTTTTTTTATTCTATATGTTTCAAATTTTAAAAAAAATTATTCAATTTTTATTTTTATACATATTGTATATATAATATATAGAAGAACTATGAAGTAAAAAAGAGAAAGTATGACAATAAAAAATATTTTATCTTAATTTGTTAGTCCTTTTCTTTAATTTTGTAGTGCAGAAAAATATTTTTAAAATATAATTTAAAATTTTAATAGTAAAAAATATTTTTTAATGATAGAGTTAAAATATATAATTTTAAATTTAATAATAAAAATAATTTTTTAAAAATAATGAATTTAAAATATAATTTATAATTTTAATAATAAAAAATTATTTTTTAAAGATGAAAATAAAGTATAATTGTAATAATAAAAAAATAGTAAGAATAAAAAGATAGAATAAAATAATTTAAAATAATAATGATTAAATGGACAAATGAGTAGATTGTATTTAATCTTTTGCGTATAGATAATAGGTTAATAATTCATATAAAATTTTATTATAAGTTTAAATGAATTATTGTTGATTAATAATACAATTTAAATCTATTTCAAATAATCCTCGTACAGGACTTAGGCTGTTACGGTATCTTTTGAAAATATGGTGCGTTGGAATCATGTCTATGCACACGAACCAAGCATCGACAACTAGAAAACCAGTCAGATGTAATCATATGGGATTTTTGCATATTTTTGTTAACAGGATGTCCCACGTTTTCGTCTTACTTCCGTCAGCTACGAATTCAAATTAAACTTGAGCCACTCAAATTGGATGTCACATGCACAAAAGCACAGCAACTGTGGAAACCCACCCAATGTTAAGCACCACACTCTCCTTGTTTGGGAAACAAAAAAAAATTCCCATTCATTTTAAGTTTTAAAAATGACCAACATAAATTTAAATCAATCATTAATTCTGTCAATGCTGCATTAATAAAATGATATTTGATCAAATTTAAATTTAATTTATTATTAATGTAAACCAATTTTATCCTATCATCAATTTATGTATTATTATATTATAAAAAATTAATTTTTTATTATTAATAAAAAATTTTAAATTATATTTAATTGGATGAAATGGAATGAGAGTAAAAAAGTGAAGGGCCAAAATTTAAAGAGTTGTAAAGTTTTATTCATAATATTTTTAGTTGTGGCACATTTTAAAATGAAGTCACTTGGGGATTGTTGTTAGTTGACTAGTCTAATAGATTAGTGAAGTAACCCAAATCTTTAAAAAACAGACCATCTGAATTAGGATCACAATTAAATGATCAGTCTATAACACAACAGACAAAGTCCAAGTCCCCAAAAATGGAATAGTTCACATGGGAACACTGACTTAAGATTACTTGGAGCCATGGTCGAACAACAAGGATCCCTAGTCAATTGACTTAGCCCACAACTTGGTTACTAAGCTCATCTTGGACAAAGTAATCCTTTAGTAGCCTTGTATAAGTTAGTACACTCAAACACATGCACAAATGACATGATTATGCAAGGTGAGAATCTCACTTACGCCAATGATATGTTATTGATATGTAACTATTCATTATTCGTCTAGAAGTATGACCAATGTGTAATCAAAGCCTATAAAAGGTCATCACGTAAATCACCAACTTAGATACTCATATTCTACCCATTAAAATTCTATCTCTTGAATTAACTTAAATATTGGAGTATGTTTGACAAATCACTTTCGTCGTACATTATTGACTTAAATCTTTATGTAGGCCACTTCATCATCTTGTGCCACTTGCCATCTCCAATCAATTCGATAAGAAAAGTTTTAGGTTGCAAATAGGGTTGGTAGTGAGTCAAGCCAACTTGCAACCGACTCATAACTCAATTTAAATTTTGGTTTGATAAGCCAATCACATAAAACAAATGAGTGATATATGAGTTGAATTATCTAATTCATGTTTTAAATGAAATAAACTTCAGTTCATGAAATCTTAGCTTATTTGATATGAATTGGCATTATATATAGAAACATAAATGAAAAAAATATATATAAATATATATTATAATATATTATATTTTAAAATAAAATATTTGACAAAATTTATTATAATATGATATATATTTTTATTACTAATATATTATTTTATTTTATAATTGTTTTAATTATTAATTTAAGTAAAAATATTAAAAATTAGATTAATGGTGATTATTACTTAATAATCTTAAACTCTTTGTGGACGCACTTTATGTTATAAAAAGAGTAAAGACAAAAACATTTGATAGATAATTTATGAATTTTATTTTAATAAGTCAAATAATTAATTAAGTAAATAACTTTGATTTTAAGTTTTATTCTATGAACAATAAAGTTAAGAGAGACAATGGAAAATTTGAAAAATTCAGGTCAAGCCATCTTATTTAATATAGTTGTAGTATCGTAATTTAATATTTTGAGATAAATTATTAGTTATGTTATATTAAGTATATTTATCATATAAGTAATATTATTATAATGTTATTTTTAATCTTTTTATATTTTTTATTATTCTATGTTGTTAAATTGTTAAACATATCTGCTTCAATAAATTTTTTAAGTTATTAAATTGTTAATAAAATATTTAATTATCATAATTGATTTGAATTTAATTAGTTGAGTCAAATCATTTATGAGCTTGATTCAAGCTAAACTTAGCTGAAAAAATTGACTTAATCAAGCTTAAGTTGAATCATAATGAGAGGAGCCTGAGCTCAACTCATTACCTGCCTTAGTGCAAACTTTATAATAGGCTTTGTAAAATTGATGGTAATACTTGCAACTTTCATTAGACATAATCTCAACAAAATTGTAAGTTTTTAATTATAGTGAATTGTAACTTTTATTAAAAAAAATATTACTTGATTTTCTACAAAATTAGAAATGCTCGATCGTTAAGGTTGTTACAACATAAAATTGGTCATAACATTTTTTAAAAAAATTAAAAATGGTATTGTAACTTTTTGAAAATAAGTAACAATATATGTAATATTTTATAATTTTTATAATAAAACTGGTAGTGTTTGTATTATTATTCTATTTTAATTTTGTTAAATCAAAGTCAAATGAAAAATTAAAAAAAAAAGGCCGAGTTTTGTCATGGCTTTTCAGAATGCAACACCGGGGCCTCTTTCTTTCGTTTTTTTTTCCGTGCAAGTGCAAGCAAAAACTGCATAGGAACAAAGTCTTAAAAATGTAGGCGCAAATGCAATGAAAGTGACAACCGGTTATTATTTGCCTTTTTCGGCCCCAAGGAGGCGGAGCCCGCTACTTGTTCGACGTAATGTTCCAGTGAATAACCAGAGGAAATCCCAGATCTCAAACGTTAGTTTAAGACAGATTCAGAGAACATAAATATGTGGAGACGCGCTACTTCACTGTCATCACAAATCTCTTCGTTGAGATCATCATTTTTCATTCAGGTAATATACGACTCCCCATTCGGTGGATGCACAGGTTTGTTTATGATTCTGAATTTGGAACTTTATTTTACGTGTTTTACTTCACAAGCTAAAGAACCCACATCTCACTTTTTCCAATACTTGAGATTTATGCAAATCATCTGTATCAAGTGCATTTGTTTCTTCTGAATTCTTGTAGCAGTTTCGTCAGTTTGATCTTGTAATGGTTCCAAAGAGTTTTTGAAAGCCTTACTCCCACTGCCCATTTTGAAGTTGTCGAAGAATTCATGTATTGATTTAATTTAATTGCATCTGATCGATGTCCTGACAATGATACTGACCCATTTTGGATTTGTTGTATTGACTCCAGCAAGCTTCTAAACAGAATCTATGGGAAAGTTTTACAACAGGAATACCCTTACAGGTATTATTGACTACTAACTTATGTATTACAAATTGGTGATGGGAAATTTTGATTTGATATTTGCTAATATGCTAATGTTTCATCTAGTGCCAAATCAAATTTGTGAGATTGTAAGCAGATACTTCGCTGGTAATTTTAGTATGACTGTATTGATAAGATTGCTCGGACGTTGTAAATGCTTTCAGGGAGTTGTTGAAGATTTTCTGGCTCATAGCAGAAGCCATTTAACTAACACTGCTTTTAAAGACTTTTTTGCTGATAAGTTTAAAATCTTTTATGGCTACTATTACACTTCTTCAAAGTAATGAATCTGTTGAATGGTTCAGGTTAACTATTGTCATGGATGAGAAGAGATAACCTAAATTGCTATTTTGTGAGACACTATTTATATAATCCCTATTAGTGGGCACTAGGTGTTGAAATGAGTTACTTGCATGACTTCAGATTGGTACTATTTATTGTTTTTTCATGATTAGGGAATCAACATTAAGATAATAAATTATTTTTGAGTAATTGAATACACTGATTGTCTATGGCACAACATTTACTTTAAAAAATTTGAAACCGGAAATTGTTTGTTTGCAACCATCAAGTTAATTACTGTCAAATATTGACCATATATATGACAGGGTATAGTCAGATTCTGTTAGTCATCTTGTCTCAGATTCTGTTAGTCATCTTGTCATGTAACATACTTTGATGATCTCTTTGTTTCTTTGTTCCCTGTGATGCAGGGAAAACCTGGGATTTCCCCCAAGCATAAAGCACCATTCATAACTTTTGTCTTAGGTAAAAGTTGTGCATTTTTAATGGTTGATACAGAGTGCATGTAATATGCACTCCTCTGGAGATCGAATGAACCAAAGTGCAGCTTACATGCTACTCTACATCTTGGAGCTGGAAAGAAGACTGAATGAACCAAAATTTCATAGAATGAAATAGAAATAAAAAAATTGAATATATGCACCGTACATGTTCCATGATAGACTATATTTCTGGGGAAATGAAAACTAAAATTGATTGTGGTTATTCTTATATTTCTGAGCTAGGATAGATCTCAAAGAAATACTTGGTTCCATTGGACCTTTGAACATCTTGTTTCCATCAAATTCTTGCTGTGGATGGAATGTGTGATTGTGTGTTAGTTGATTTCTAAAAAATGAAAACATTTCTCCAAAAGAGAGGGAAAGGGACAGGGAAGGCAGGGGAAAACAGAATCAGATGCATAGCAACAAATGTATTTAATATGAACAGTGTCCACACGTCAATAGTGACTCAATATTTCTGCTTTGTATTACTTGTAAAGTTGTTCTTACCCGGACATATCTTGTAGTTTTGACTTCATAAACATGATAATTTTTTTCCCTTATTTTCTTAGGGGGCCCTGGTAGTGGGAAAGGTACACAATGCGCAAAAATTGTTGAGACCTATGGATTTAAACATCTGAGTGCTGGAGATCTCTTGAGAAGGGAGATAGCTTCTGATGGTGAATATGGGTGATGTTTCCATATCTTTATTTCTTATTTAATTCATAAGTGCAATTTTGGATTTTTAATGATGAAAATACTAAAACAGCTCCATGATTCTGAAAACAATTAAAGAAGGAAGAATTGTTCCCTCAGAGGTGACCATCGGTTTGATTCAAAGAGAGAT
Organism: Saraca asoca; assembly: GCA_026873985.1. Classification (NCBI taxonomy): domain Eukaryota; kingdom Viridiplantae; phylum Streptophyta; class Magnoliopsida; order Fabales; family Fabaceae; genus Saraca; species Saraca asoca. The sequence continues at coordinate 11,446 of JANHAO010002341.1, forward strand.
GGAATCAAGTGAAAATCATAAATTTCTTATTGATGGTTTCCCCAGAAGTGAGGAGAATCGTGTAACTTTTGAGAAAATTGTGAGTTTAGATCTTGGCCTTATTTTTTTTCTCTTAAAAATATGTGTTGAAGGATTCAGCTCCCCTCTCCCCACTTACTAACACTGCAGACTTGATACACTAGTCTTTCAAGCTACTTCCCTGTTCATATGCGGCATATGCCTTCTTCACTGTGTATAATGTGTTAGAAGTCATCTCTGTCTCTATATAACTTGGTTAATTCATGACAATATCCATCAATAAATGATGTTAGGAGTTAGGACATTTTCATATCAGAACAAGTTTCTAATAAACTCGGAATGAATGATTTCATTTGAATCCTTGTTGTATTCTTCTCACCAATGATCAGATTGTTTCGTATGCAGATTGGAGCAGAACCAGACATAGTACTCTTCTTTGATTGCCCTGAAGAAGAGATGGTGAAAAGGGTGCTGAACCGTAATCAGGTTCTTCAAAATTTATTATGAATTTTAGTTCAACAACTCGTTCATATCTATTATCTGATATATTCTGTTCATTTTATTGCAGGGTCGAGTCGACGACAACATAGATACAATAAAAAAACGTCTTAAAGTATTTGCAGCATTAAATCTTCCAGTCGTTAATTACTATGCAAAGAAGGGCAAATTGCACACAGTACTATACATTCGTTTTGACCCATATTTGGATTTACAAGAATTGGCCTATTTTTCTGTTCATATGCATGACAGGATTGCAAAATTTTCAGCTTCTTGTTGAAGATGCTCTCTTTACCTTCTAAGTGTACTTTGCTCTATGTCTTCCTGTTATTAATTACCATTAGAAAGAATGGGAAACTTCAGAAGCTAGTTTTGTGTAGGATTGGACTTGGGACTCATCATGTCCACATATAACTAGTAAATGCTTTCCTCCTCATGTCAACATATTTTATTGTTCAGGAGGAATTACTCTTGTTTTTTAGTCCAAGTAGCAACAAGGTTTACTATGACTTTTCGCTATTGTCCGACCGTTACTGAGGCTTTTGCATTTGTTCAATATATAATGACTGAAGCTATGTACATTGACAGGACTGCAGGGCGTAAATCATTTTAAGCTTCTGTTCAAAGACATTATATGTCTATTTCTTGCAAAAGGCGTAACAGTATTTTCCATTTAGCTTATACCATATCATTACATGCTGTGGTGAACTATATTAGTATGTGTATTATAGTGAGAACTTCTATTCTGCAGATCAATGCAGTAGGAACAGAAGATGAAATTTTTGAGCAAGTTCGGCCAGTTTTTGCTGCTTATGTGGTAAATTTTCCTCTTTTGATTGCTGATACTTTCATCAATGTTTAAGAAGCATTATGTACATGATACCATCAATTGCTTCCGTTTTGGTCGTAGTTTATTAGACTTCTTAAATAAGAACCTAGATTCCACTTCATTTACTTGGTTATACACATCAATCAGCTACTCATTTTCTTTACCCCCTTTTCATTTGCTTGAGTTGTGTATGCTAGAAGAGTAGAAATCTAAGCCGCCATATGTTTTACATTCTGTTTTGAAGGGACTAATTACTTGCATCATTACTTGCAGTGTGACACTTGAATGCTAGCTGATTGTATGTTCCGAGATCACTGATAAGCAAAAGAACTCTAGGACCTAATTGCACCCATGACTGGTTGTCTACAAAATCCAAGAAAAATATGGGCAATTTGTTTCGAAATTTGGCAGAATATAAATTTTTACGCTGGCATATATGTCTACTGTGCACACGCAGACCGCTCGTGCTCCTTTTTTTTTTTTCTTTTTGCTTCCCATATGCAAGTGGAACTGGACTGTCAAAGAGAAACTGATTACGTAACAGTCGAGAATTTGTTTAGTAAAGTGTATTGAACTATCTGAAAGTTTACAGTTTTACTATGAATTTTATCGAGTCCAACCTTCTGAGCTGCTGAATTACTTAGTGATTTTTATTTTAGCACATATTTTTGTGTAGTTGGCCTCTCACAGTGATTATAAATTGAGAAAAGCACATTGATCTCGCATCTCATTTTAAAACTTACATAGATCGCTCTTGAAACATAAAAAAATAAATAAATTTAAATTTAAATTTTTTATTAATAAAATGATGAGAAAAGGTGGTTATCGATTCAAATCAAATAATGTAAGATATTTTAAATATTTTATGATAAAAATATATTTTAATTAAGTTCAAACAATTGAAATTGTATTATATTTATATCAAAATTTGAAATCAAAGATATGTTTTAATTAATGTTAAAAATGTATTATATTTTAATTAAAATTTAAAATAAAATATATGTTTTAATTAAATTTAAATAATTAAAATGTGTTATATATGTATCAAAATTTGGCTTTTTCATTAGTCATCAAAATATTTAAAATATCTTATATTATTAAATTCAAACTGTATAGTCATCATTGCTTAAAAATTTTTTTAATGAAAAATTTAAATTTAGGTTAAATATTGTATTTTTTATATTTTAAGAGAGGTTTGAATAAATTTTAAAATTAGAATCGCATAATTTTATCAAAATTCAAGGAGGTCAAAACATTTTTCTCATATAAATGCATTAGATTCTTTTTTCTATGAGCTTTTTTCTTCGTAGTTAATTATATAATTGGACTAGGATTTTTGAAAATTTTGGATTTCTTGTGGAGTTGGAGTTTCGCTGCTTTGTTGGGAAATAAGTGATACATGAACGAGTCATCAAAATAAATAAATAAAACAGATCTGATAACATTCTACTCATATTCTATTCTATGTATGCATGTAAACAACTATTAATAAATTAAACTATAATACAACATTATGTCTAAACATAAATATGGTATTATGAATTTTCAGAAAGGAAGAACAAAGAAAAAAGGGTAAAAAAGAGAGAAGAAATATGTATAAATTTAATTTCTTGGTATGTTGCAAACGTTTTGGGAGATTTAGGATCTCTCCTTAGTGAAACAAATTAAGTTAACTTATCTATCATAAAAGCTTTAAGAACAAAAGTCCACAACCAAAGCATCAATATAGGCTTAAGTATTATAATAAGGCCCAATAACAATAAAATCACCATTTGTGCTAAGTAAAATCACCATTTAAATAATTTAAGTCCGTGTATAATTACTGATTTATCCATACAAAATTACTAAACTTGCTTCTCATTTGTAGTTGTTAATTGGCACGCTTTTCTTGCTCTTGGTTTCTTGAACAGCATGGCATTTTGGTGGATTTGGTATGAAAATACTGGCAGGTTTGAGAAGTAAAGACTTCCATTTATGTGCAATGAAATAATTTTTGCGATACAGCATGTCCTAATATATTATATATATATATATATATAAGTTTGCCTTTGTTTAATTTACAATATTTTAATTTGTCATATAAAAGGAAAAATATTGAAATTAAAAAGATAAAGTTAAGAAAAAATAATGCAGAATTATAATTAAATAACGCTAAATGTGTCTGTAATTTTTCTGTTAATGAATTTCAGATTTGGGCCTTGAGCAATGCACAAGCAAAGATTGGGTTTTATCCCCCAACTTGTGTAGGTGTAGCCTACATAATGGGTTCAACAAGTTCATAACACTTGGCGTTGGACCTAGCAAATGACCCAATGGATAAGAGAAATCCTTGTATCCTTGGTTTTATACCACTCGTTTTTTTATTTCATCTGACAGGGCAGGAAGAAGTTGGTTATAATATTCATAATCTTGAAAATTAAAATAAATTATAATTTTCAATATATATGAATCCCATAAAATTAATATATGCACACTAAAAATAAAGATCAATAGAAGTTTTAGTATTTATAGTTTTACTGAATTTATAATATAATCCTTTTAGTTTTATTTTATATAATTACATCTCAAAATTTAAAATAATTTATAATTAAGTTCTTACTGTCAATTTGTATTAAATGCAAGTAATATAGGATAATTTAAAATCTAATTGGTATTCATTTTTTCAATTCCTTTATTGTTTCCATCATTAGGAAAAAAAATCAATTCTTGTTAATATAAAAATTCCTTTTTTTTTCTTTAAAGAAAATAATGAAGATAATTCTTTTTATATAATACCTAAAAGTTAATAAATAAATTTTAGTGAAATCAATATATCAAATTAAGTAAAATATCAATATATGATTTAATAAATACGTAGGACTCTATTAGTTAAATTTAATATTAGTTCACAATTAGTTAAATTTAATATTAGTTGACAATAATGATTTTATTATAAATAATTTTAAATTACAGGATATAATTATATAAAATAAAAATATAAAGATTAAATTATAAATTTAATATAATTATAAAAACTAAAATCTTTATTAAAAAATAGACCAATAATGAATTGAAATAAATAAAAAAAAGAGATATATAAGTGTCTAAAGTCCCAATTATTCTTTTGAAGCTACAATAATTGAATGGAAGGGGGCCTATAAATTGAAAATTAGAAAGGGCATTCATTGGCTCTGCGCATTTTTTGCTGCATGTCTCAAATTTATTGCTAACAGGATAGGAGTGAAGATGCTAAAGTGGCTGGTGAGATTTCTCAAATAATTTTCTCAACATTAACTGCCGGACTTCTCAAATTTATGTGTTTGTCTCGTGTTTTTGTGAGTCTAAAAGAGTGAACCAATATGGAGAAAATAATAAAGAGCAAAATGCTCCATCATCTCCTAAACTTTAATAAAATTAAAGTACCTATTTATGTAATTTAAAAATTTGCACTAATTTGTCATGTACTTTCTAAGCTTACAAAAATTTCTCCTATGAAATGAAAGAGTATTGTACTTAAATTCAAGTTTAACTTTATTGACAATTATAATATTTTTATCATTTGACATTAATCAAAGTTCGTTTTGATTACAAAATATTTAAAATATCTCATGTTATTTGATCTAAATTTATAATCATTTTTTCTTACAATTTTACTTATTAAAAATTTAAATTTAAATTTATTTATAATATTTTATTTTTCAAAATAAATTTGAGTATATTCTTAAATTAAAGAAGATTTCTTCCTAATTTTATTAAAGCTGGGAGTTCTGAATAATAAAATGTTATTTATGTTTAAAATTTTTTAAAGGGAATTTTTATTGCTATTTCTTAATATCTGTGATTTAAACTTATTGCATAAGAATTGACAAAGTTTTAAATAGCCTCAATTATATAAAAATTATCTATTTTTTAAATTATTATTTATCTCTTTTTATTAATATTTGTTTATTATCTCTTTACGATTCTCCCTCATAGTAAGAAGGATAGAATTAAAAAAAATTCTAAATAACAATTAAAAAAAGAGAGGGAGTAATTTTTTGTTGCTCACATCTGTTTTCCTTCTGTGATTCTTGAGCTAACATATCAAGAGGATTGCAACGAACACATGCATTGGTAGATCTTGTTTTCAATCTCTATCAATGGATGTATTAAAATTTCAATTTTTAAAGTATTAAAAATTATAATTAATTTTTTATTAAAGAAGAGTAAAAATTAGTGTTATGAAATATATAAGTAATTCTCAATGTCTTATTCAATATCATTGGCACGTGCTACTGTGGCAGCGCAAGATATATTTCCACGTAATCATCCGACATTTATATGAAAGGAACATGCCACCCAAGGAAAGGATCATGTTTCCGAGAGTATTCCCAAAAATTCATATACGTATATACTTATTATGTGGGAATTAATTAACATCGGGTATAAGAGTTAAAATAATTATATTATATTAATAAATTTTTATAAAATATTTTTCCTATTCAATTGTTAACTTATAAGTAATTATTATATTCATTTTATATATAAAATTTAAGAAAATTTGGATAATAATTAGTTCAAAATTGAAAATCACTTATATTTAAAATATTTATTTTACATCAATTTTAAAATTTATCAATGCAATAGTAATTAATTTTAGATTGATGTAAAATTTTGTGAATATAATCTACATAATAATTATATTCAATCCCAAGGTGATTTTGTAAAAATGTTATCTTATAAAAAGTTAACAATAATTTAAGTATACTTTTTAGTTGACATTGGTGTCAATTGATTCTCACCATATTTATTACTTTTAAAAAAATTATATATTTCTAACAAATTTTTATTGAAAGTTATTGAAAATGTTTGGCAAATAGTTTTTTTGATTATCATTTAATTGATTTAAATTGTTGTAGCAGATTGATCCACTAATTTGGATATTAGATAAAAAACTTTTTTAATTAGTAACTTGAATATAAATCTGCCAATTTGAAAAAGTTGGGAAATCCAATGTTTTGAAATAATATATTTGCATTTAATGTGAAAAAGACACCTTCATCCATGAGATATACAATTTTTGACGTTTTTACTCTTGAAGTATATAATTTTTTTAAAAGAAAATATAATAAGTATAATAAATTTTTATTATTTATTTCTTAAAAAATCTAATAAATTATAATTATTTAAATCTTAAAGAAAAATTTAATAAATAATAAATTACAATAATTTATTTTTTAAAAAAATTAATGTGATAAATAATATATTAAATTCTGAAATATTATTTCTATTGTTAAAATAAATGAATACTAAAATAAATCATAAAATATACTCATATCCTCATTTATCATTTTATATATAAACTAATTTTATCAAATATATTTATACAAACAACTAATACTATCACCTGATCAAATCAGTTATCAACTAATGGCTAATGTAATCCACTGATTTTCAATTAAGGTCATAATTTTTATACAAAAATGAGAATATTTTTGAAATTTTTTTTTGATGTTGTTTTAAATGATAGAGTAATAATTTTTTGTTTATTTCTTGCACACAAAATTTTTTATAAAAAGATTACAAGATTTTATATAAAGCTAACAACTTTTATAAATTTTTATATCAAATTTCTTATTACGTATCAAATCATTACTCATACATCTGGATGTAGTTGAATGCAATTCTATAAAATCTCCTAAGGTCATCATGCAATAATATAGCATCTTCAATTTTTTTAGCCATCAATCAAGCTTAATGACTTTTTGTTCCCTAGTTATGATAATTTAATTTTTAATGGCTTCATTTTTCAAGTGGGATTGTGTTATGAGTAAAATCCAGTGTCATGAAACGGGCTGGCAGAACTTCAGCAGAAGCTAAGTCCAAGTAAAGGAAGTCTAGCTCGCTGAGGTTGAAGGCGTTAAATCTCAGCTCACAAACTCAATGATTGATCCTGCACAAGCTCGTTTCGCTATACGCGAGATCGTCCTTGTTAGCTGAAGACCAATAGTGACCTCGAGGCAGAAACGACTCGCAAGATAAGACACATTGCCTAATCAAGAAGCTCAACGAGATGGAACACCAGACAAGGTTACGTTAGTTCTCAAACCCAATAGATAGGGAGGGCCCACCCGTAAAAAGTAATTTGCAGAAGCCAGCCAGCAACCTGCAGAAGTCATTTTGCAATAGTTTATGCAGTCTTGTTCATTTATTACCTGATGTAACACAATTACAACTTGTAAATTTACTATTGTAACCTCCCCAGCCTCTATAAATAAGAGGAGGGAGATCACTATAAGGCATGCTAAATCTTTATACCGAAATTTTGTAAAATTCTCCCTAGACTAATAAAAAGCTACCATGGACGTAGGGACCTATGCCGTCCGATTTTGGCCGAACCACATTAAGAACACTATGCATTTGTCGCTCTTCCTCTCCGTTTCCTTCATTCTTCATCCTGTTCAACCTGAAGGCAGTTTGAGTCCTAGAAGAACCTCTCTGGTTGGTTGGATTTTAGCAAAACCAAAATTCACCATCAACATTTTGGTGCCGTCTGTGGGGACTCATCTGTATTTTGGTGATTTTCTTTATTCTGAGTTCATTTTCTGCCCAGCTATAATGGCCAGGGGAAGGGCCATTAGGAGGTCAGATGCTGTCAATAATCAGCTTGAGGGTCATACGACATGTTCTTCTACTACTGGAGTCACCAATGGTTTGCTCCCCTCAACTTATTGCCAGCTTGTTGTCATTGTCCTTGAGATCGGTGAAATGCAAGCGTGGCTCCAGCACTAAGAGGCACTAGAAGGTTCAATAAGAAAGATGGTTGAAACATTCCAAATGCCAGCATAAGTGCAATCTCAAGGTCTATAAAGGTAGGCCAAAGTCATTACACCTGGAAATGTTCACTAGCAGCAACAGGCTAAAAGTTTGAATAGAGCTAATCAAGAGCATGATTTAGGTCATCGCTCGTGTGACCAGGAAGACAAGAAAAGCCATTAGGCTTCTAGCCAGTGATCTGGAGCATTGTCTTCATTGGTAGAAGAGTTGCTTCAGAGGGTGAGGTAGCTAGAATCACACCCTCGAACTCGAGACAATCGAAGTCGCTCAGAGGAACAAACTCCTTTCTCCAAGGAATTTGAGACGGAGCCCCTCCCTCATAAGCTCAAAATCCTTTCTATCCCACTGTACAATGGGGATATCAACCTGCACAACTACTTGGATATGTTCAACATCCAGAAGGATCTTTGAACAAGTAACGCCTGATTAAATGTCGTGTCTTCTCGGTTACACTGGGAGATGCACCTCGAATGTGGTTTAAGAGCCTTCCAAGTCGCAGTATCAGTAGCTAGGAGGAATGTTAGGAAAAATCTCTCAATCAATACAAGGCGCTAAAGAGGTAGCTCGCACACCCCTGTCATCTTGCTACTATCTTTCAGCATAAGTATGAGTTGTTAAAAGATTATATCACCCGATTCAGGTGTGAGCTCGACAATGTAGAGAGCTCATCCAACGAGAGCATCCTGACAGTGATCTTGATAGGACTTTGAAAGGATGGAAAATTGTATAAAAGCATATCCCCAGTGGTAGACCTGGGCAAATTTTATGATCAATCTGCCAAGCAAATTAGGTGGGAAAAGACCTTTGGTTCAGAGAATCAGAGGGACAAGGCAAGTAGATTCGAACAAAGCAAGAAAAAGAGCATTCATGAAAATGTTAGGGCCATTTCTGATAGCCACCTAGCGAAGAAGGCCAGGACTGAGCGACCTCGGCACCCAAGTCGCCATGAGCATTATAGTGTCCTATCGGATACTCCAGATAGGATATATGCAATAAAAAAAGATAGGGAAGACTTTGGGAGACCTTATCCTATTAGAACTCCCCCCGAATCACAATGAGATTGGCCACAACACTTTGAACTATTGCACACTCAGAGATGTAATTAAGGACCTCATCAAAAGGGGTCATTTGAAAGATTATGTGGTGATCCCGCAGGGTAATAGCTTCTGCAACATTAGCTAGATCTTGGGCAAGAGCAGGCCCCCTATAGTGAGAATCATACACTGATCATGTAATAAGGCAAATAGCCACTAGCTCTTGATTGTTAATTTTTGAATGAATTGTTAGCAAAACATCGATTCAATGGCGAGTTTTGTCCCCATCGATCTTGTAGCCACTTTTCTAAGTCCATGCATGCAACCTACTCTTTGGCACTGCATGTATATGACCTTATGCTTATACATGTGACCTAGCACTCATGCATGTGACCTACTCTTTGGTACCACATGCATGCAGCCAGATTTCTAAGTCCTTGCATGTGACCTACTCTTCAGTGCATGAGAGGAAATAAATAGGGAAATATTTGGCTCACTAAAGAGCCATTGATGTCCCTTTGAGTGATCCTTTGAGTTTCCATCATTTCCCCTCTTTTTGAAAGGATTTAACCTTGAATCTTTAAAACCCACTGCAAAAGGAGAAAGATTAGAAACATGAAAGGAAGCATTAACATTAAAGGACTCATGTTTTTTCTAAAATATCCCTTTGCCATAAGCTCTTCAACTTGTCTATATGCTGGCCAGTTGGGTTTGGGAACTCCAAGAATGAAGTCAATTTGGTGTTCTATCCCTCTTGATGGTGGCAAACGATAAGGCACTTCTTTGGGAAACACCTCTTGAAATTCCTGCAAAATTAACTTAATAGCACCAGACAAAGCATTAGTATCATGATTATCATTCAAAATAGCACCCTTACACATCAAAACTAGCATAAGCTGATCCATATACAAGGCTTGCCTAATGTCACTAGTCTTGGCAAAAACACTCCATCCATTCTTCTCTTGTTTTTCCTTTTCTCTCAACTCACTTTTTCTCTTTTTTTCTTCACTCTTGTTCTTTTGTTCTTCACTCATTTTCTTCTTTCTTTTTATTTGGTCTTCCAAAATTTGCTTAGGAGTTAGGGGTACAAGATTAATGGTTTTGTTATCCTTCTTGAAGCTATATCAGTTTAGGCAGCCATCATGCATGACATGTCTATCAAATTGCCATGGCCTACCAAGCAATAAATGGGCAGCTTGCATAGGAACAATATCAAAAAAAATTTCATTTTTATACCTCCCAATAGAGAATGAAACTAGCACTTATTGTGATACCTTTACCTCCCCACTTTCATTCCACCATTGAAGCTTGTAAGGAGTGGGATGAGATAGGGCAAGCAAGACTAACTTTTTGACCAAGATTGTGCTAGTAACATTTGTACAACTTCCCCCATCAATGATCACATTGCATACCTTTCCCATGGCATCTAGTGTGGAAGATGTTCTCTCTTTGCTCTTCATTACCTTTATTGAGCTGGGTACTCAAGTTTCTTCTCACTACTAGTGTTTCTCCTTCAACTACCACATTACAAGAATAAAGAAGAAAGGAATGCACAAGAAACACAAAAGGAATTAGAAAACAAAAGGGAATAGAGTTTCAACCAAAACAAGGGATTTTTCAGGGGTATGGCAGAAACTTTTTTAGGATATTCCAAAGGAAAACAAAGGAAAATACCAAGCAATTGCACCACACTTTGAGTTCTAAGCTAATATTTTGATCATGTAATCCAACAAAAACATATTCAAGTTAATTACAAAGGAAATTGACTCAAAACAAGTCACTAGATTGATTAGGACTAAGCTTAAAAAGTTGAAGAAAATTTCTCTTTGTTAGATGACACTTGTTTTTCTTTTTGGATCTTTTTCTTGTGCTCTTTTCTTTGATTCTTTCATATTTTTCTTTGTTTCTTTTTGTTTTTTTTTCCTTTTCTCACTTTTCTTTTCTTTATTTTTGCCTTTCCACAATTGTTTCTTCACCTTTCTTTTGTTTTTCTCAACAAAATTATATGCTATCAAGAATTTTAGTTTTTATAGCACTTAGCACATCATTGAGTAGCCCAAAGATGTGTACTCAAAATTAATATGTCTAAGGTGAAAAACACAATCAAAATTAAGCTAGGATAGCAGTAAAAATTCTAGATGATTGTAGGCTAAAGCTTTGGCCAAAACAAAGTAAACAAGGGACAACAACATTTAGTGATGCAATTGTGGGAAGAAATGGTTCTAAATCACACCAAATGAAGTGTAATTCAGTCCCACACTAATTGACACACAAAAACAAAGTAAAAGGACACTTAAATAAATCAACAAATACTTGAAATGCAACAAAGAACAAAAGGAAAATTTTGCACTAATTTCAGTAGAACCCTTACTAGAACAACCAAGGAAATGAAATAAAAATGAAGCAACTAAGTAGAAAAAAATTTTACTCAAACAAAGCTAACATCAAATACTTAGTGTGCAACAAGATCACAGAATTTTTTTGCACAAAATTGATATAAAAAATAAAGAAAAATGGAACCAAACACAGTAGCAAAAAATAAATAGATTTAGTAGAAATTTCAACAACACTTACAACTCATTTGGACAACAATTGATCAAGTAATTGAGCTCCAAAATGTACACAAAAATTCAGAGACATGTGGCACAAAATTGGAAGGAAATTTGAAGCAAAAACAAGAGAAAATTGAAGATATATCACCTAAATTAGAAGAGTCGAAGCTATGATACGAAACTGATGTAATCTCTCATGGAAATGCCTATGATTTATCCCCAATTAAGCAAATTTAGCACCAAAATTAAAACAAAAAGAAGGATATTCATGCCACACTCTAGATAGGAAGAAGGAGAGTGATAAGTGATGAAATTAGATGCCACAAAGAGTAATCTCTTTGATAAGTCTTCAAGTTCTACAAAAACCCTAGAAGAGGAGGCTCTCTCAAGAAGAAACACTCTTCAATTTCTCAATTCAATGAAATCTAAATGGTGAAGGGAACAAGCCTTCCCTAGTAGCTCTCACTAATCATAATAGGCTAAACTAACAAGGCAACAAACCTAACAAAACACTAAACAAGTCATCAAAAATAAAAAACCTAAGCTATTCCAAAAAGTCCAACACAAAGCCATTCTTATGCAGAGTAAAAATGCTAGTTTCAATTTAGCTTCTATGTTGACCTTCAAAACTATGTAGTTTCACTAAGTTTAAAGCTTGAAATTATTCGGTTAGACCTTAGAGCCCTCTAGGCTTTTATCTGACCACATTTGACCTCTTGAAGCTGAAGTTATAACCTAATCATTATGGTAAGGTCAATCTAGATGGAAAACACTAGGCAAATTCATGGTAAATTTTGAGACTCTATATGGAAAAAACAAGCTTTAGCCTTAACATGAAAGTTGTAGAGTTTTCTTAGCTTTCCAACTATATAAAGATCAACCCAATTTGACATCTAGAGCTCAAGTTATAGCCTAAAATATGAAATAATGTCAAAACCCCAGCATTAAGCAATTAATTCAATTAAGCTCCAAATCATGACCAAATCACAAAACAAGGCCAATTCACTAAATTAGACTTGATTAACATCCTAACAGGCAGAGTATGAGAGGAAATAAATAGGATAATATTTTGCTCATCGAAGAAGCCTTGATGCCCTATTGAGTGATCCCTTGAATTTCTATCATAAGATTTTCATAATGAAGCTTTATTTTACTTTTATTAGGAGGTTAGGATTGTCCCATATGTTGTTGTGGGAAATTAGGAAGTTAAGGCTTTTAGAATGCATTTTAGAAAATTAATTTTTTAGACTATTTTAGGAGTAGTACTAAAATTTGGGAGATGCGATTTAGAGTCTCTGAAATATTTTTAGTTTACTCGATTATATAGTTGCATTTTAGGGGAAAGTTTTCCATTTCTATCATGAATAGGACTAAAAATTTTCCATCATGACAAACTTTATTTTACATCTCAATAGATTGAATGTCTAGGATTTCTTTTAGTTTTGGAAAATTAGGTGAAACATTAAAACGTTTAGACCTTTCCCTTTGAATGTTGAATTGTTCTTGAATCTAGAACTGAAATTCTATGACAGTAATGTTAGTTTACTTGAATTTGATTTGTTTGCTTTTTTTAGTTTTTCTTGTGTAAATAGTTTTATTGATCTTGACCTTGGATCAAAGTGATTCTATTATGTGTGACCTATTAGGCTTCCATGCATATTGGCAATGAATTTATTTAGAAGCTACTATAAGCTCAATTGAATTTAAACTCCTTTTCAAACACAATTTCTCCAAATTGTCCAAACAAGTTCATAGATCATGGTTGGCTTCTAGCAAAGAATGATGACTACCAAAATGCTAGGAATAGATTACTTGGAAATCAAACCTTTCATGACAAAGTGTTAGTGTGTAATTCAATCCCTTCATCTCTTGATATTCAAATTGGACTTAGGGTATGGTTGAAGTGTTAACGCTATGAACATTCAATCTTGGGTGTAGGTTTAACCATGTGCTATCTTACAACCATTTATGCATAAAACTAGTTTTATGTATCATTAATTGATTATACATAAAACTCCTTTTATGTTTTTATCAATACATAGCCTATGATTTTCATCATAACACAAATATCAAAACATCTTTAGAATATCTTTCTTTTCTTACCAAAGGGGATGAATTCTCTCTTGATCATCATTACCTTCATGTACTTTGTGGTGTATTGAAAGTTATTCGTATCTATTTTTTTTAAGAGTGCAAGCCTAGAATAAAATCAAAGTACATGACTCCATACATAAGATATTGTGTTAATGTCAAGTCTAAGGATCACTTATACTACCTTTCATATGAGAAGTCCATTAACACATGGTAACAATCAATATGATTTCTCAAAGTGGGTCAATCCGGTCATATATTCTCTAACATTTATCCATATGTTTGTCTAGATATCTCTATATCAAATAGTGTATGAGTTCACTGCATTTTTCCAAAGAATGTGACATAACATATGTTGGTTTACTAGTGAATAATTGATATCCTATTTTCTCAATAATTCTATAGCCAAAAATATTTAGAAATTATAATTATATATACAAATTATCTCATAATTACAATCTCCATTATAATTTATTTGTACATAATTATATTTTCAAGGACTTTATCTAAGATAGTATAAATATATCTAACATATACATATTTAAGACTAAATTGATGAAGAGGCAAAGCATAATTTTTTATTAAATATGCTAAGATATGTAGTGATGAAAACTTAAGGTATCACTCAAAGGTTGCTTGATGAGTAAAATATTTCCCCATTTATTTCCTTTTATACTCTACCTCTAAGGATGTTAATTAAGTTTAATTTAGTAAATTGGTTTTGTGTTGAGATTTGGTCAAGATTTGGAGCTTAATGGAATTAATTGCTTATTGTTAGATTTTTGACACTATTTCAGGTTTTGGGCTATAACTTGAGCTTAGAATGTTGATCGAGATTTTTATATGGTTGGAAAGCTAAGAGAAAGCTCTACAAATTTTATGTTGAGACCAGAGCCTAGTTCTGCCATTGGAGTCTCAAAATTTATTGTGAAGTTGCCTCAGTGTTTTTGTCTAAATTAATCTTGTCATAATGATTGGATCATAAATGAAGTTTCAATGGGTCAAATGAGGTCAAACCAAAGCCTAGAGGTCCTTAAGGTCTAGCCTAATGATGTCAATCCTCAAACTTAGTGAAACTATATAATTTTGAAGGTAAACATAGAGGCTAAAGTGAAACCAATATTTTTTACTCTATAGAGGACTGGTTTTGTGTTTAGACTTTTTGTAATAGCTTAGGCTTTTTATTTTGACTGACTTGTTTTGTATTTTTGTTAGGCTTGTTGCCTTGTTAGTTCAGCCCATTATGGTTTGCTAATAGCTATTAGGGAACACTTGTTTCCTTTAGAATTAAGATTTGAACATTTATGAAATTAAAGAGTTTTCTTCTTGAGAGAGTTCTCTGATAGGATTCTTGATGAACTAGAGGCTTATCAAAGAGCTTCCTCTTTGTGGCGTCAAATCCATCACTTATCACTTTCCTTCTATGTATTCTAGAGTGTGGCATGAATATCCTTCTTTTTCTTTTCAATTTGGTTGGTGAATTTTGTTGAATTGGAGAAAGGTTCATGGGCATCCTCATTGGAGATCACATTAGTTTGGTATTAGAGCTTTAGCTTTTCTAATTCAGGTGATATCTCTTCGTTTTCTTTATGTTTATGCTTCTATTTTTTTGCATTTTACTTGTTGTCTTCCCCTGTGTTTTTGATCCATTTTGTTGCTTTATTTCCATTCCAAATTGCTGTCCAATTGTGTGCAATTTGCTTGCTGAAATTTCTATCTAATTGTTGCTCAGTCTACAGCATTTTTGTTTCAATTCTTGGATTTTCTACGACAATTTTATAGAGAATTTTTGTGTTTTACTTGTGCACACCAAGTGTTTGATCTTAACTTTGTTTGGTTTAAATTTTTTTGCTCATTTTTTTTATCATTTCTATTTCATTTCCTTTGCTATTTGGTGAAAGTTCTACTAAAAATTCTATAGAATTTTTACTTCTTGATTGCTTGCATTTCAAGTGTTTGACAATTTGTTTGAGTTACCTTTAATTTGTGCTTGCTTATCAATTGTTTTAGGACTAAATTGCATTTATTTTAGGTGTGGTATGGTGCCATTTTCTTTAACATTGCATCAAGTTTTAGTGGTTGTCCTAGCTTTTCTAGTGGTTGGCTGAAACTTTTGCTCTAATTTCCCTTGCAATTTTGCTGCTCTCCTAGCTTGATTTTGATTGTGTTTTGTATCAAGAACATCTTCATTTTAAGTACACTCATAGGAAAATTGTCTTAGGTCAATAGTGGTTGAGTAAATTAATTTTGA
Organism: Saraca asoca; assembly: GCA_026873985.1. Classification (NCBI taxonomy): domain Eukaryota; kingdom Viridiplantae; phylum Streptophyta; class Magnoliopsida; order Fabales; family Fabaceae; genus Saraca; species Saraca asoca. The sequence continues at coordinate 27,514 of JANHAO010002341.1, forward strand.
TTGCTTAATTTGTGGTTCCAAGTGTTAAATCATTTTTTGGCCAACAAGTGAAATGACTGGAAAAACAAAAGAAAGAAGAGGAAATATTAGTGAAATAAAAAACAAAAACAAAAGAAAAGAAAAGCATGAAAGAATAAAAGTAAAAAAAAGATAGAGCAAGTGAACAAAGAAAAGAACAAAAGAGAGAGAGAACAAAAGAAAGAAGAAAAGAAAGAAAACAAGTACTATCTTGAATCTTTGGAAAACAAAAAATATTCTACAAGTTTTGACCTCTATTCAATCCAAAAAAATTGGTGTCTTGCTGAGTCAATTTCCAATATATTCAATTTGAATGTATTTGTTTGGATGCATAATTATTTTTATAGCTTAGAAAGTCCATTTTTCTTAGCCATTTGAATTTTTTTCCTACAATTTTCTTCTCTTGTTGTTGTCCTAAGCAAAACTTTATTGCTATTATGCTGTTCATTTCCTTTGTGTTCCCTTGTTAATTCTTTACTTCTTGTATTTGTTGGTTCATGCCACTTTGGAATTATTGGAAGATAAGAGTGAAAAATGGCATGAGTGTGTGAGCTCATTAGAGGGTAAAAGCCTATCTTGAGTGCAAACACGAGTGGAGTATTTCCAAACACTAGTGAGGAAAGTATGTTGGTGAGGTTCCTATTTTTGCTAACCTTTGTTTTGTAGATTTTTCATTCATCAAAAGATGGCGGATGGTCGTAGCTCTCAAAATAATGAAATCATGTTCACCTTAGGAGCTATGCAATAATAATTTGAAAGGGTGAATATGAAGCTTGATGACTTTGGTGAGAGAATTTCAAGAGTTGAAAATAGAAGAAATCTCCATGAGAGAAGATATAGAAGACAAAGTAATCAACATTGGAGTAATGAGGGTGACTTGAGAGATGAGGATGATGAGGAAAAAAAATCCACTTCATTCTATGAAATTGAAATGAGTGAAAGGAGGAGGGATAGAAGTAATGTGCAAAAAAAAATGAGAGGCCAAGAAGGGAAAGGGTTGACTATAGCCTTCACAACATTAAAATGACCATTCCTTCATTGCAAGGCAAGAATGACCCGAAAGCATACTTGGGGTGGATGAAGAAAGTAGAGTTGATCTTTGATTACCACAATTATTCTGAAGAAGAAAGTAAAGCTTGCGGTTGTCAGTGATTTGAGAGATGAGGATTATGAGGAAGTACAATCCACTTCATTCTATGAAACCAAAATGAGTAGAAGGAGGAGGGATAGAAGTAATGTGGGAAGAAGAAATGACAGGCTAAGAAGGTAAAGGGTTGACTCTAGCCTTCACAACATTAAAATGACCATTCCTTTATTCCAAGGCAAGAATGACTTGAAAAGATACTTAGAATAGGAGAAAAAAGTAGAGTTGATATTTGATTGCCACAATTATTCCAAAGAGAAAAAAAAGTAAAGCTTGTGGTTGTAAAATTCATAGATTATACTATTATTTGGTGGGATCAACTAGTTCAAAGTAAAAGGAGGAACCATTAGAGACCCATCTCTACTTGGGATGAGTTGAAGGCTAGCATGAGGAAGAGATTTATTCCTTCACACTACTATAGGGAATTGTATTAAAAACTCCAAAGCCTTACCTAAGGTTCCAAGTGTTAGTCTGGATGGGTGCCCTAGACCAATTTGATTGAGTTCTATTGCATCCTGGACTATACATTCTGTGTATTTGGATAT
>JANHAO010002342.1:0-29803 GCA_026873985.1 Saraca asoca
AAATGCTTCACAATTCCATAACCATACATGCTAATCCCTTTCTATAGGAAATTTGACCAAGATGAAATTTAAGCCTAAAAAAGATCTCTCGACAGCAGCCTAAATAGTTCCTCATAGTTCCAACTTACACAAGATTTTATAACAAGATAACTTAGATTTGTAAAAATGATTGCAAACCCTTGGAAATGAAGTTAGGAAGATGAAAACTAGTAATTTGAAGAAGCAGATCCAATGAAGTTGCAGACCAGAAGTAGCAAGTAGAGCAAGAAGCAGATCTGGCAAAGTTGTAGACTGGAAGCAACAAGTAGAGCAAAAACAAGATCCGGTGAAGTTGCAGACCAAAAACAACAAGTAGAGTAAGAAGTAAGTTTGGCGAAGTTGTAGACTAGAAGTAGTAAGTAGAGCAAGAATGAAATCGACCAAGTTGCAGACCAAAAGCAGTAAGTAGAGCAAGAATGAGATCCAACAAAGTTGCAAACCAAAAGTAGCAAGTAGAGCAAGAAGATGCAGAGCTCGTGGAAGTTTTGTTGTTGCTATGTAAGTTTTCTGCCTGATTTTCACACACCGGAGCACAAAAAACATTTTCTGTAGGCCCCATGTGCTTTTTTCCATCCATATTCTTTCTTGCTTATTTTCCATCCTCTTCCAATCAAGAGCAAATAGCATTTTCCCTGCAACTTTTCTTCTTTTTTTTCTTTCCATTCATTTTCTGCGCAACCAATCACAGTGTAAATGATTGCAAAATTCAGAACCTTCCATCATGTCTCTTAATGTGATTGAGCAAAACTTATAGCCACATAAAAAATGGATAGCAAGACGAGATAAAATAAATTTTTACACATAGAACAAAGTATAAAAGAATTATGTGCATTTTAGTGGAAAGTAAAAAGATAGTTTTATAGATTTTATACAAAAGTAAAAAAGTGATATTTTAATTGAGAAAAAAAAGAAAAAATATCAATAAAAAATAAGATAGTAAAAAAAAATGTTATCAATTTAGTGCATAGGTTTAGTGATACATATCATGTACCCAATAATTGTGGAAAAAAATCACCATTCTCATAATAATGGTGAAGACAGACACAACTTGCTATCTAAAAAAGAATATAGAATTTCAATTGTTATAGAAACAAGCAATAAAGCAACTTGCTACTTGCATCTTATATAATTTGTCAAGTTGTCAAGATCATTAGCAAACCAATCAATGTGTTAGGGGCCAGTTATTTTTCTAGCTATATCATATGACACATGATATCAATTTTTAATCAATATACTAACCTTCTAATAAATTCAAGTCATATTTAGATAGATAAGAAGATAAAATAGATTTCAATCGCCCATACAACAAAATAATTAGCACAACATATCTATAGGCAAACATTAGTGTATAGTCAAAGCACCTGTGCATATTGAGTTTCAAAAAATGCACCATATAAGTAACCTTTGTAGTATGCAACAAGAATTTTGCCATGAATAGTGCTAAAAAATCAAAAACTTGAGGGAAATAGGCAAAAATAGGGGAGAAATAAAAGGAATAGGGTTAAATTTAAAGCCTAATGCTTACATGAATGTCCTAATACTATAAATGATTGAAAACGCACAAAAACGAATCAGCTAGTTCCTTAACAACAGCTCCAACTTTTTATGACTGTCAGAATCGGCCAAAGTAGTGCTGAATCACCTATGTTAGTAATATTAGTGAGCTAGGTCATCTCCATAAGGACTAGTGACCTATTTGTGTGTGTCAGAGCATGAAATGGGAAAGGTTTATGATTTAGTTAAACTTGTAAAAAATCAAAAAACACAATGCAAAAACAATATAGTAAAAGAGTGCAGAAATGATGCAACCAACCTAAAGGATAATCACAACTCCTCCAAATAGATTTATCATAGACTGCAAAACATGCATTCAACTTCAATTGATTATCTAACCTAGAGTTATCCAAAACCCCTACAATAGCCCTCAAATCCTCTACTAGATAACCACCTAAGATTCAGCTTAGCATGATTAACATAAACAAGTAACCACCTATTCTTAAAGCTAGATACAAGTAAGCTTGAAAATTAGAATTTATCTAGGCTAAGCAATTGACCAAACACCTTTGATTCAATTACTTAAATCCTACTTCTTATGTGAACAACATTAAACTACTAACTAACATTCATCACTAAATTTAACTAGATTCATCAATTAAATATAGATCACACAAACAATCACCAAGTGGCCACATTAGCAATTATAAATGTAACCAAATAGCAATATAAAGAAAGAAGCAAGAGTATATCAATTGAAATTAAATAGATAAGAGCAAGGTCTCAAAATTAAACTAATTAGAGCGTGATACCCTTATACTTAGTCATAAAGTGCTTAGCCTTCCATGGTTGTTATAAATATGTAGAGAGAAACTAAAAAGATCTAAAAAGTCTAATCATAAAAAGTTGACAATGAATGAATGATCTTTAAGGTTTTCAACTATGTATATTTCCTCAGCCCTCACTAAGCCTCATGGGTTGCCTTTTAGATTTACAATGAATTAAGCCTTGTTATGATTGAAGCCTCTAAACTATATATACAAATTCAAACACAAAACTAGTCCTCCGCAAAGTAAAATGCTAGTTTGACTTTAGCCTCTATGTAAGGCTTGACATCATTCAATTGGAACTTATGGACCTCTAGCCTTTGGTTTGACCTTATTTGACTTACTGAAGTTTCAGTGATGATCCAATCATTGTGATAAGGTCAATCTGGACAAAAACACTAAGACAACTTCATAGCAAATTTTGAGTTTCTAAGTGTCAAAACTAGGCTTTAGCCTCAACATAAAAGTTGTGGAGCTTTCTCTTAGCTTTCTAACCATATAAAAATCAACTTGATCTAACATCTAGAGCTCATGTTATAGCTCGAAACTTGAAATAGTGTTAAAAATCTGACATTAAGCAATTAATTCAATTAATCTCCAAATCATGGCCAAATCACAAAATAAGGTCAATTCACTAAATTTAGCTCAATTAACATCCTAAAAGGTAGAGTATGAGAGGAAATAAATGTGGACATATTTTTCTCATCATGAATCCTTGGATACAATTGGCATTAGAGCAAAGCTTTTAGTATCAAGGTGTAACTGCCTCAAGAGAATCCTATATATTTGAAAGGTTTTAGCATTCTATAGGAGTGTCCTTTATTGAACAACCCCTCTGAGTTCAATGGTTAACATTATATGTATTGGAAACAAAAAATGAAAGATTCTATTGGAGTTACTAGTATTGATATGTAGGAAATAGTGGAAGGTCAATACAATCTTCCTACCAAGAATGAAAATAATATAACCATTTTGAAACTAAGAAGCAATTGGAGTGAAGATGAGAAAAAGAAACATCTTCTTGCTTCCGAAGTCAAATGGATTGCATCTGATTCCCTATGGCCAAGTGAGTACAAGAGGGAATCAAACTATTCTATTGCTAAGGAGATGTGAGATGCACTCATAGTGGCTCACGTTGGCACAACCTAAGTTAAAGCTTTAAAGTTCACATTCTGATTTCACAATACAAACTATTCAAAATAAATGATGGTGAATCAATTAAGGATATAATTCATATATTTATTGAGATTGTTGACCATTTAAGCATACTTTGTAAGAAGTTCGAGAATGCCAATTTGGTTCATAAAGTCTTTCATTCTCTTACCATTGAATGGTAGCCCAAGATTATAACGATTAAAGAGTCTATAAAGAATGGAATGCCAACTCTACATGAGCTATTCAGTAACTCGGAAGAGCATGAGATTGAATTAAAGAGATACTCCAAGAACTATGATGATAAAAGAAGGAAAATTTTGGTCTTAAAGGTTGCTACAACTTTTAAGAAAGAACAAGGTGATTTGGAGAGCTTGGAGGATCTTAATGAAGGTAATGATGTGACTCTTCTAACAAAGAAGTATTAAAGACTTATGAAGGATCATAAGTTTGGTGGTACAAGGAATGCTCCTCCCCTGAGAAAAAATGGTAACAAAAGAGAGCAAAGTAATTCCTCTACTCCAATATGCTTTAAATACAAAAAGTTAAGGCATATTAAACTAGATTGTTCTATTTATCTTAAAATGCTTTTGGAGAATGAGAGGAATAAGAACAAGCAATCAATTAAAAGAGCTTATCTTACCATATAGGGAAATGAAGATGATGATTCAGCTTGTGAGGGAGAAAAGGATGAAGAAGCTTTGCTTTGCCTTTTGGCTATAGGAGATGATGACATAGAGGCATATGGCAACAACTCTATTCACTCTAATGATAATATGATGAATTGTATAATAAGTTGTATGATTACTTGCTTAAGGCTAAGAGAAATGTTAGTCTTTCGAAAAAATTATTGTTTCTTTAAAAGTTAACATTGAGAATTTACAAAAAAAAAAATGATGATTTGATGAAAGAAAATGAAAACCTTAAGCTATCATCCCAAGTGTGTAATATTTGTGATACTTTCAAAACCAAAGTTGATGATTTCAGTAAAACTTAAGAAACGTTCACAAATGGTAAGCAAACATTTGATGCACTTCTTAGAAGCCAAAGGTGTGGTTTTAATAAGAAGGGTCTTGGTTAGTATTGTTAGCTTAGGTTATCCTAGTCACACATTTTCCTTGATTTTAATGTTAAAAAACAATTTTAGTTCATAAATAAGTTTTACATCTAACTATATGCTTTAGTGTTTGTTATATGTTTTACAAGTTCAAAGTCAAAGTTTGTGATTCAAGAGATCCAACTTTAGATCTAGGACTTTACTTTTAGGATCTTATGTAAATGGATTTTAAGCAACTTGATCTTCACAACTTTGAATTTTTTTAGCTGATATTTTGAGAAAGAATAAACCATTTGAAGAAAGGAAAAATTAGATAATTTTCAAAAGAGTTATTAAATGATCTTTCATAAGTACAAATTTTACAAAAACTATTTTTTACCCTAAGAATTGATTCACAAATCGATTCCTAAAAGAACTTGTGAAAATCATATTAGAATTGATTCATCAATTGATTCATGAAATAAGTTTTTGAAAAATTCTTTTTACAGAAGGTTGGAACATTTGCCTGAATCGATTCAAGATCTATTCACAACAGACTAAGATTCAATTACCAAATTGATTCATTAATGGAAAATAGTTGTAACCACTCTGAATTGATTCATGAGCTAAAAGTTAATTATTCTATTAGAGTCGGTTACAATAGTTATAAATAGCCTCAACTACTTTCAAATTTCAGATGATTACATCTTATTCTTTCTCTCTCAATTTTAAAAATCAAAGAAGTCTTAATGCTTTACAAGATTATCTCCTTCCTCATTCTTTTTCTAAATCAAATTGAATGAAGATCAAATTGTGTAGATTTCATGACGGGTAACTGAGACTAGCTCTCAATTTAGTATTGTATTCTTATCTCAATCTTGTTTTTGTTCTTGAGATTTCTAGGTTTTGTAGAAATCTTGTTTAAGTGTAGAAGAGCCTATGTTAAATCTTCTAGGTTAGCTAGAGCCCTAAAAATTCTTGCGTATTTCTTTTATATTGTATTGGCAATTTAGGAGGCTATTAATCTTGATTATTTTCTTTTAATTGAAGTGGTGATTCAATTGAGGATTATTCAAGTATAGTAGACTTCATCTGCAATTTTAGGTGAAGTTGAACCACTTTAAAAATTGTAATCTTGCTTACTTTTTCTCCTACTCTTTTATGTTTTATTACTGATAATTAATTCTGATATATTTCACAATCTGCATAACATTAATTCAATATATTGATCTACTATTTACACAAGTTATCAATTAAATTTTAAAGAAATCAATCTACTACATTATCTTTCAAAGAAAACAGATTCATAATAAGGTGTATACATATTCCCCTAAAGGAATAAAGGCAAGATCCCATTATTATTTGTGTTTAACTTTGATTTGTGGGACTTGACAAGTACCAAGTGTGCTAAAATATTTTTATAGAAACATTTTTGTTAGAAAAACCATGGAAAACCAACCATACATAACATGTCATTATTGTGGATAAAGAAGTCATAGTATCCATTCTTATGCCCATAAGAGGAATACTTATATTCCAAGTGTTGGTAAAAAGTTAATTTGGATTCCTAAAGCTTCCACTTCTAATTCTACTAACCTTGGTAAAAAATTGATTTCCTTGTGTAGTTATGTGGGAGATCTTAGAGCGACATGTGATTTTTTTATAGTGGGTGCTACTAACATATGACCAATGACAATTTCAAGTTCTATTTGCTTACTCTTATTGATGGTTGACACGTCACTTTTGAGTATAATGTTAAAGGAAAGGTTATATGTGGATGAAGAGTAGCTAAAAATCATAATTCTTACATTAAAAATGTTTTGTTGATTAAAAGGCTCAAGCATAATTTGCTTAGCATTATTCAATACTGTGACAAGGGGAATAAAGTCACTTTTGACTCCACTTGTTGCATAGTTGAAAATATAAATGATAGGCAAATGAAGCTAGTTGACAAAAAGGTTGAACAATATTTATATGATGATAATGAGCCGATTATGAATTCAAAATGTTTAGTTAGCTTGAATAATGACTCATCAAATTGGCATAAATTACTTGTGCATGCTAGTATGGATTTAATTGGATACTTATTCAAAAATGACCTAGTTGTCAGTTTGCCTAAGATTAAATACAACAAAAATAAGATTTATAATGTATGTTAAAAGATAAGCAAGTAAAATCTTCTTTTAAACTAAAAAATTATGTTTCTCTATCAAGGCCACTTCAATTACTTCACATGAACTTGATTAGTCTATCAAGAGTTAGAAGCCATGGAGTAGTTACTACGTGCTTGTAATTATTGATGATTATTCAAGATTCACGTGGTTGCTGTTTCTTACTCAAAAAAGTGATACTATTCAAGCTTTTAGGAAGCTTGCTAAGTTTATCCAAAATGAGAAAGGATAAACAATAGTAAGTATTAGAAGTGATTATAGTAGAGAGTTTGATAACCATGATTTTACCCTCTATTGCATTGAGAATGAGATAGGTTATAACTTTTCTGCACCTAGAACCCTTCAACGAAATGGAATTGTTGAGAGGAAAAATAGATGTCTAGAAGAAATGGCTAGAACTACACTTAATGACAGTACCCTTCCAAAGTTGTTATGGGTGGATGTGGTCAATACCATGTGTTATGTTATGAATTTTACCTTGTTAAGGCCAATTCTTAATAAAACTCCCTATGTATTATATTTTGGAAGAAAGCCTAATGTATTACATTTTCACATTTTTGGTTATCAATATTTTATGCATAATAATGATAAAGACAATCTAGGTAAATTTGATGTCAAATCTAATAAAGCATTGCTTATTGGGTATTCTTCTAAGAGTAAAATTTTTCTACTATATAAAAAAAGAATTTTACAAATAGAAGAATCCATCCATATTGTATTTGATGAGCCTACTTCTAGTGTTCACAGAAATTATGATGATGATAAGCAAGTGAACTCTTGGCTTCCTAAAAAAAGGTTAAATGAGCATCAAGAAAGAGTTGAGGAAAAGGAAACAAGAAGGATAAGGAAGATGATAGAGCTTCTTCCTTGATCAATGTGGATGATGTGTTGCCTCATTACCTTCAGAAAGCTTGGAAAATCATGGAAAGTCATCCAAAGGAATAAATGATCAGTGACTCAATGCAAAGGGTAACTCATAATACTTTAAGAAACAATTTTGATCATGTATCTTTCCTATCTCAATTTTAACCTAAAACTATTGATGAAGCTATATATGATAAACATTGGATCTTAGCAATACAAGAAGAATTAAATCAATTTGAAAGAAACCAAGTCAGGGATCTTGTGTCAAGACCTAATGATCATACAATTGTAGGAACTAAATGGACTTTTAGGAACGAACTTTATGAGAATGGTGTTACAGTGAGAAATAAAGCTGATTGTTTATTAAAGGCTACAACCAAGAGGAATGGATTGATTTCGATGAAACTTATGCATCAGTACAAGCTTAAAGGCTATAAGAATATTATTAGTGTATGCTTGCATTAAAGGATTCAAACTTTATCAAATGGATGTCAAGAGTGCTTTCTTATATGGTTTGATGATGGAAGAGGTTTATGTTTAGCAACCCCTTGGTTTTGAAAATCACCTCTATTTAAACCATGCTTTTAAGCTTAAAAAGGCCCTTTATAGTCTCAAACAAGCTCTTAGAGCTTGGTATGAGTACCTAAGCAAATTTCTTTTAGAAAATAGCCTTTTAAGAGCAAGGTTGGCATCACACTGTTTATAAAGCATAAAGGAAATGTACATTCTCTTAGTGCAAATATATGTAAATGACATTATTATTGGTGTTACTAATGAATCCTTGTGCAAAGAATTTATTAAGGTTATGCAAGGTGAAATTGAGATGTCAATGATAGACAAGCTCAATTATTTCCTTGGTCTTCAAATTAAATAATCAAAGGATGGAATTTTCATAAACCAAACTAAATACACAAAAGATTTGCTAAAAACATTTGACATAGAAACTGCTAAGCCTTTTGGTACTCTAATGAGTTCTTCCACAAAGCTTGAACTTCATGAATGAGGTAAGAAAATTGATATCACAATGTATATAGGCATAATAGGTAATTTGCATTGTCTTACTGTAGACCCAATATAATGTTTAGTATGTATGTGTGCAAGGCTCCAATCTAATCTTAAGGAATCACATTTGAGTGTTGTTAAAAGAATCCTTAGATACATTGTAGGATCACCTCATATGGGTTTGTAGTATCCTAAAGCAAGCTCTAACTGCTTGATAAGTTATGTTGTATGTGAAAATTAGTTCGACCTGAGAAGGCCTGTGAGAAGTTTCGAGAGTGGCAAAGGGATCAGCTCGAAGAGTGTCCAAATCACCTCATCGTTAGGACATATCACGAAGTGACCTCGCCAACTTGAGCTCGCACACGATGGAGCGAGCTTGGCCTTTCCATTCTGAAGAACAGACATAAACTGAACGACCTAGCCAGCGAAGTGTGACCAGTGACTTAAGAGCTTGCCAGACAAAAGACTAAGTCATACTCTGTCCCAACAGGCAAATGGGCCTACCTGCAGAAGACAATCTGTAATAACCAAAAAGGGAGATTTAATCTGTATATTCTGTCTTGTACAATAAATATTGATGTAATAGATTTACTGCATATGTAATTACTATTGTAACCTCCTCTCCTCTATAAGTCTGAGATATGAGCCTTCTGTAAAAGAGAGAGGATCCGAGAGCATAGGCAAAAACTCTGCTGGGAGATTAAGAGAGAACTTGGGTGTTACATCTTTGTAAAAACACCATGATAGTAACACACTACCATGGACGTAGGGTCCAGTAATATCCAAATTTGGCTGAACCATGTTAAACCTTGTGTCTTCTTTTTGCTCTTTCCTTCTTCTCCATTTATCTTGCTATTTTACTGTGATTAAATTGGATATAGGTCTGAGATCCTGTAAGAATTCCTCCCTGTTGGCAGAAGTTTGGTCTCTCCATATGAACCAAATTTCACCGTCAATATTTTGGCACCGTCTTGGGGATCTCACCTATTCTAGTTCGTTTCCTGCTACAATGGCCAAAGGAAAAGCCATTAGAGCCTCAAATGCCTAACTCCATCCACCTGATGGTCATGTCCTAACAACAGATTCTTCCACAGCTCCAGTCATTGGCATAACCACTGGTGTCCCTCTAGCTAGCTTTGTCCCACCAACCACTACTATTAATGGTATTGACGGAGTACAAACCTGGCTTCAATTCCAGGAGAAGCTTAAACATATGATGGAAAAATTGGCTAGGGCAGTCACACTATTAGCACAAGGTGTGCAGAGATGGGATGAAGCCCCAACACCCGTGAATGTTTTCCAGCAGCAACAAACTCAAAATCTAGGTGATCCCAACCAAGGTTATACTCCAGCTCATTGCTTACAAGAGTAGACCCCAGGTCACGACTCTTGCGATAGTGAAGACCAAAGTACCCAGCAGTCATCCAACTAGCACTTTGGAGTGTGAGACCTATTAGTTGGAGAGTTATTTTAGAGGATAATTGAGCTGGAGAGATGTCTTCAGACTTCGAGTGATTGAGCTCGCTATGAGGAATGATCACCATTCTCTAAGGGGATCGAAGTCTAAACTCTCCCTCGCAAGCTCAAGGTACCCATGATCCCATTGTATAATAGGGATTCTAATCCTTATGATCATCTTAACGCATTCAATATCTAAATGGATTTACAAATAGCGGACCCATTGATCAAGTGTCAGGTGTTTCCAGCCACATTGGGAGGTGTACCTCAAACCTGGTTTAGAAGCCTCTTAGCTTGCTCAATTGGCAATTGGGAAGACTACTAGCAGAAATTTATTAGCCAGTACTGAGCTTTGAAGAAACAACTGGTGCCTCCTTGCCACCTCACTATGGTCTTTTAGCACAAACACGAGTCGCTGAAAGAGTACATCGCTAGATTCAGGCTTGAGGCAAATTCGATGGAGAATCCATCTGAAGAAACTATGCTAGCCACCATCTCCATGGGACTTTGCAAAGAAGGAAAGTTGTACAAAAGTTTGTACAAGTCCCCGGTTAAGGATCTCATTGAATTCTATGAGCGAGCTACCAAGCAAATCAAGTGGGAAGAGACTTTCGGCTCGAAAAAGTCTAACAAGAAGGATAAAAAAGTCGACTCCTCTCGTTGTAAGAGGAGGAGCGACATGGATCACAGTGATCACTCCACCGAGTGGACAACAAAGAAGTCCAGAAGGTTCGAGGGTGAGTGGCCCCAGCATTCGGACCATTTTGAATAGTATAGCATCCTATCAGACTCCTAGGAAAGGATCTTCATGACAGAGAGAGACAGAGAAGATTTTAGGGTGCCGCCGCCTTTTAGGATTCCTTTCAAGCAGAGGAACTATGTAGAATTCTGTGCCTATCACAACAAGGTCGGTCATGGTACTTCAAATTGTCAGGCTCTCAGGGAGGCAATTGAAAACCTGATCAGAAAAGGACGTCTAGGGGAGTATGTGATGCAACCCTCAAAGCGGCAACCTCAACCTTCTCAGTAAAATACCAACCAAGGGCCGGAGGGCTCCATCCGAATTATACATTGATGATGTATTCCAAAATTCAAATGAATGTAAATATTATCCTTTCTCTTTGTCAAAGGTATAATGCTGATTGGCCCAATGCCATTGTCTCTCTTTGCCCTGCCTTTATTGCTTTTAAATATCCACAGTTTTTGCAGCTTGCATGTGGCCGAGTCCCACCAGTTCTCATAAGAAGCCCAATGCCAACTGTGACACCTAATCCAGTTGAGGCCCCCCTCAGAGCTCATTCTGGAGAAAAATTGATGATTGTTTAACCAGCGTAGCTACGGGCTTGCTGAGGTGTGGAGATGCTCAAAATAAACTTGTTTAACTAGCATAGCTGTGGGCTCGCTGAGGCATGGAGATGCTCAAAACAAACTCGTTTAACCAGCATAGCTACGGGCTCGCTGAGGCGTGGAAATGCTCAAAACAAACTCATTTAACCAGTGTAGCTGCAGGCTCGCTGAGGCATGGAAACGCTCAAAATAAACTCATTTAACTAGCGTAGCTGCATGCTTATTGAGGTGCAGAGGCATTCTTAAACACTCAGCACGAGCGACATTTTGTGCTCGCTAAAGCATAAGGAATTGACGAATTGATTATTTGCTTAAAGTAACAAAATCGTTTTAAGTCGCAGCTCTCATGCAAACTTATCTATTTGGCCACATGACTAGCCCGAACACGAGATCACTCCAATTCGCATTTCATGCTACCTTCTAATTATGTGCAAGTGGCACAGATTGTTCAAACCAAAATGTTTATATGAAAAACCAAAAAAGTGGTAAATAGAAAATTGCATAAAGAAGCTGGGGTTTTATTCACTAAAAGACCTCAACGAGGCAGATGTGCATCAAAAAGCTTTGGATACAAGCTAATCATAATGCAAAAGGAAAAACCTATGTCTAAGAACAGGGGCCAGCTATGAAGGGCCGTACTCTGGTTGACCGGAGCCTGTGTGCCACCAAGGTTCTAAAATTTCCCTTCTAATGCACAATCAGTGGCGGCACCGCAGCTCCTTATCTTTTCCTGCCTCCAGCTCCTCTTCTGGTTTGCGAAGGAAACACATCGGGAAGCATCAGGAGCTTGGCTGGCTGAACGATTGCCTCAAGGCAGAACTGAGAGGACATAGTCTGAAATCCATAAGAGATCTCTCCATGTTAGCAGAGAAGCCGAGTCTTCCAGACTTTTTATGCAGCAGACCATACACGCCTTTGTGGGAGGATAGAACGAAGGAAATGGTGGAAGTTTATCAAGGAACTCCATGGTTTTCTCAGAGCAGGGACAGAAAGGATTGGCTCTCCTTTATATAGAGCTAGGCCTGGTTTTATCGAAGAATCCAGACACTTTTTCTCCCCAACCATCTCCATTAATGGCCTAAAAAAAGGTTAAGTTTGACTTAGCAACAACTGCCGGACACATGTCATGAGAAACATGGCCTAGTACAGATGAAATGACAGTCTTGGGAAAAGGCTGATGGTTCAGAAATCGAAGAGTTTTAACTCTCAATCGACAAAGTGAGCTGCGAGTTAGGGGGCTCGTGTTATATGTGAAAATCGGTTCGACCTGAGAAGGCCTACGAGCAATTTCGAGAGCAGCAAAGGGACCAGCTTGAAGAGTGTCCAGATGGCCTCATCGTCAGGATGCATCACGAAGTGACCTCGCCAACTTGAGCTCACGTGCAAAGGAGCGAGCTCTGCCTCTCCACTCTGAAGAACGGACATAGACTAAACGACCTAGCCAATGATGTGTAACAAATAACTTGAGAGCTCGCCAGATAGAAGACTAAGTTATACTCAACAAACAAATAGGGCCTACCTGCAGAAGACGGTCTGCAATAGCCAAAAAGGGAGATTGAATCTGTATATTCTATCTTGTACAATAAATATTGATATAATAGATTTACTGCATATGTAATTACTATTGTAACCTCTTCTCTTCTATAAGTATGAGGAAGGAGCCTTCTGTAAAAGAGAGAGGATCCGAGAGCACAGGCAGAAACTCTACTGGGAGATTAAGAGAGAACTTGGGTGTTGCATCTTTATAAAAACACCATGACAGTAACATGCTACCATGGACATAAGGTCCGGTAATATCCGGATTTGGCTGAACTACATTAAACCCTATGTCTTCTTTTTGCTCTTTCCTTCTTCATTTATCTTGCTATTTTACTGTGATTAAACTGGATATAGGTCTGAGATCTTGTAAGAGTCCCTCCCTATTGGTAGAAGTTTGGTCTCTCCATACAAACCAAATTTCACCATCAACAGGTTATTATGAAGCTAACTTTGCTATAAGTAGAACGGATCGAAAGAGCACAAGTGGAACATGTCAATTTGTTGGCCACTTTCTAGTCTTATGGCACAATAAAAAGCAAAGTAGTGTGGCTTTGTCCATTATTGAAGCTAAATACATAGCCATCGGTAGTTATTGTAGTCAAGTTCTTTGGATGAGACAACAATTATTGGACTATTATTTAAATTTTTAGAAAATTTTAGTTAAATGTGATAATACCAATGCCATTTACCTCACCAAAAACCCTATTATGCACTCAAGTACCCAACACATAAAGATAAGACATCATTTCATAAGAGATCATGTTCAAAGAGAAGGCATTGCCCTTGAATTTGTTCAAACTGATTTTCAACTTTTTGATATTTTTACTAAACATCTTGATGAAAATGGAATTGCTTTTATTATAAGAGAATTGGGCATGTTTAGTCATTTGGAAAATGATCTTATTTCTTGTTTGATTATTCAAAGGGAGTAAGTTTTGTTCAATTCAATTATTTTGTTAGCTTAAATACACTTTTAGTCCCCCTAATTTTGCTAAAAAGTTAAAATTTTGTCTCTTTATTTTTAATTTGAACAATGTTACTTTCCACTTTTTTTCAAGGTAGTGATCAGCTTCTCCTATCCAACTTTCATTTAAAAAAAGATGAAACTTGCTAAGTGGACATCTATTTAATTGATGTAACATTTATATTATTCATGCTTTGCTTATGATTGTAGTCTAAATGGAAAGGATCAGAAAACACCTTTAATCATGTTAGTTACACTTGAGTGATCAATAAACCCAAAAATTAAACCTAATAATTTAATTTGGCACTAATTCGTTTTTTGCCCACCCTCATTTTGCAAGCCATTCTAGAAGAACTGGAGAGGGTTCCATCAAAACCATGATGAGATTTCAAAATGAAGGTTTGGGGCCATTGTATTGGCTTCTTGCATTCTTCAAATATTAGGATATAAAATAGATGAAGAATAAGAAAGAAATCAAATACAACAAACAAAAATAATTCAACTTTTGCCAACATGACTAATGCATGTGTCACATTAGCACTCACTCATCAAGTTTCGTCTTTTTTAAGCAGAAGTTAGACAGGAGAAGCTAATTAATTTGTTCAATTTCGACAATTTTTCTGGGTGTAAAGACTCTTCTGGATGGTTTTTTGGCACGGGAAGTGGCTCCACTGTATCGGTGTAAATAATTTATTACTTTTGTAATTATCTGTCTAGCTTTTGTCCAGGATTCGCCGAGCTAAGTATTTTTGCTAATCTAAATCTTATAACAGTGCACCTATGATTTACAAATTTTATGTTAGCTTTTAATTGCTTGAGGTTCAACTTCAGGTAGAAGTCTTCAGATTTCTGATTACACATACTGTCACAAACTTCAAAAATGCCAAAGAAAGATGACTAAATCTAAGTGTATAAGATATGACCTTTGGCGGAGAATTTGTTTTATTGCTTAGGCATCATCTAATTGTACTTTCTTTTATTTCCTCAAGTGAAAATGTAGGTCTTTTAAGTGTAATAGCCCTTCCTGCAAGAACCTGAATACTTAATTGTCTTGATTGGTGAATGAAACCATGTTTGACACTTGTATTTCTAAGGAGGATTACTTTAATTTACCTGCTTAATGGTTGTTATTTACAGCACTATGTCTGTCTGTATTTCTGTGCCAGGTAAACTTGGGGCAGTTCTTGCTTTAATAGCATTAATTCCAATTGTAATGGCTTTGTACTGTGTTCTATTTGCCTATGTAGGCATGGGCCTATGTCTGACTTGTCTTCAAATTTACAATTTTTATGTTAACAAGTGAAAATAATTGGATAAATCTATTATCTAAATCAGCATGTTGACACATAATGTGTGAAATATGATCCTGAGAACCAATTAGATGGCTATAGACCTTGCATTTACGTGCTTTTCTTATGAGAAAGTATCAACATTTCTTTAAGTTTGTCCGAACTCAAATGTTGATGTAATTCCTTACATGAAACATTCCTCTAATATTTCTTCTGGTATGAGCTGTGTTAACGGACTTGGTTTCCTCCAATTATGCAATCTAAACAGCTATAGGTCAATGTTCATCCTCGAATTTTGTGACATTTGCTCATTTTCTGTTCTTTAGTTGTACTTCTTCTTGATCTCAACCACATGAAAAATATAGTCCATGTCCCAAGGAGCGTCTTCCATGCAGTAGTATTGGAAAGATAAAAATGATAATCACTATCGAGCCAATAGAACCGAGAAACGCGTAGCTGTTGGCATGATTGAAGAAGGTAGAGGTAATCATGATTATGAATGTTCATTGTAACACACGATGAAAAAGGTAGATGTTGATGGTAGTAGTGGATGTTGTATGTGAGCGGTGGCAACAAAATGATACATAATGGGAGTGGAGGTGGATTTTTTTATCATGATAGCAAAGGCGGAGTCAGAATTTTTAATCTAATGAAGTTGTGTCAAAATTCTATGGAATATATGCAATTTTTAAATTAAATTATCAAAGGACCAATATAAAATTAATAAACATAAATATGAAGATATTAAGATTTAAGGAAAGGGATCCCAACTCCCACCAATCCTCTTCCCTCCACCTCTGCATGGTAGTAATAGTAGAAAGTGCAAACAGAGATGATAGGATCGTGTGATTGTCGAGAATAATGAACAGTAATGATTGATAATGGATGCAGTTTGTGGGTGGCAGTAGTAGATGTGATGCTGGAAGTAAAGTGGATAGTGGATATGTGAGCGGTAGCATGTGATTGTGAGTAGTTGATGATATTTTACTCGTTAAAATTGAAACTTTTATGAAAAATGTTTTAACTTTCACAAAAATAATTTAAAGGTTTTAAACAAAAGCAACAAACATGACACATGCAACTCGTGAAGTGCAAGTTGCGATACATACTATAGTATATTACAACATTTCATGACGAAGTTTCAGGATTTTTTTTTTTTTTTATAAAAATTGTAGTAACGAATGATTTCATTGCACTTCATAAATAATTGCAACAAGAAATAAAAACTATTGCAAGGTACTATTTAATGACATCTTATTTGTAATCTTGCTCTTTACATTAGCAATTGCGCCAATAGATAGACAACTTATAAGTTTTTTAGTATTTGTAACCTCTTGTGAATAATGTCTGACTTTTATAACAACTTTAACTTCAATTATCACTACAAGAATTTTAGGATTTGATAATGGAATTGTTGGTGGAAAATTCGTTTCCAATATAATTTATAAAAATTTTACAGGATATAAGGGGTGCAAACAAGTTGAGTTAAGTTGAAGATCTACTTGTTCGAGGTCAAACTTGACTCTAATAAATGACTAAGTTTAAATGAGCTTCATGCTATTTGATCTAAATTTCTTGTATAGCCTAAATATTCAAGCTTAAGTTTCAGATCGGATTACATACGAGCCTAAATGAGCTCAAATAATCTTCTTATATAGTATATATTACCAAACACCATAACTTTATATTATTATACAATATATATGCCTTATAATATTTATATCTAATATAAAAATAAAAAATTATTACTAGGCTCATTTAGGCTTGCAAATAATTCGATCCAAATACTATGAAGCTTAAGCGCAACTTGTTAATTAATCAAGCTCAGCTTGTTTAATCTTGACTTGTTTAAAATTAAATTCAAATTGAGCTTTTTGCAAGTGAATCTTGAGCTACTCACAAGCATTTTAACTCATTTGTAACCCTAATTAGATGCTAGGAATTTAGCGACAAAATTAGTGACAAACAAGTTATATTCCATCACTATTCCAATTTGCATTATTAGTGACATAATTAGCGACAGATTGTATAACCTTGAATGAATAAGTATGACCAGTTGCAAATATAGCAATAATCATAGTGACGAGCTAGAAAAAAAATAATGAAATTTAAAACTCCATCGCTAAATCCTTAGTAATACTTTATGTTTCTAATTTCAATTGTTAGATATTGTATTCTTCATTTGTCGATGGATTAGTGATGGAATTAGAGAAAATGACCTAATTTTGTTGCTAAATCTGTTGGTAGTTGAAAACACACTGTTTAATTTAAAGTTAGCTATGGATATGTCCGTCACTAATTCTGTCTCTAAACTTCGATGTTACTGTCTTTGCGAGCATGTGCCCTTATTTCAAATCCTTATTGCTTTCTATTTTTCCCACTGTTTCTTTGCCTTTCCATTTTGTTAGAGCTTTTTTGACATTGTTGCTTCCACCCATGCCACCATGAGCACTGCCAATGGTTTTCCCTTCAAACTATGGTCAATCATCCTTCGATTTCATCTAAAAAGGTCTGAAAATTGTAAGGGCTCCTTTCAATCCTTTTTTATGATTTCGATGCAATGTATGTTGATTTTGTGGTTAGTTGATATTTATGGCTATTGTTAGGTTAATCCTAGTTAATCAATTTGAACTATTGTTGTATTATATAGTTTCTATTTTTAGGATTTAGTTAAATTTGAATTGAGATAGTTGACTAGTATGAAAATGGTAGAAGGCTTTTTCATTGGTAGGATTATTATATAGGAAATTGCCATATCCCAAATTTTAGGAGCATGATTGGCACAAATCACCAAGTGATGACCCGCGAACATGTAAGCATTCTATAATCATAAAACCTTTCTTATTTTGAAAATCATAAAATCAATACTAAAAATATAATTGGGCACCTTTAATTTTAAATTTTATGATGAGCAATATTTTGATAAAATCATTTTAATAAAACTTTTCCTTAATTTTTGAAAATAAATATCATATTTTTCATAAATCATAATAACTTTTAGACTTTTGTCTGGTTGGTCAAACACAAATCACTAAAATGTAATCAAGAGATCCACGTACTTGATAGCATACATATATAAATTGAAGAGTCTCCTCTAACTGAAATATCTTCAATGATTCCATCAACTTGAAATTGTTAAAGGAATGAGTGAGTATAACTCGAGAATTCAGTGAGAAAAAAATTCCCAACTTATCTTTTTTGTTGAAAACATTTTGGTCATATAATAATATATCATATGTAATATACGAATAATCATTCACATGAAACTTTCATCATTCTTATCTTTACAATCTTGTTTAATCTTTCTCTTTGTGATCATGCATAACTTGAAATCTTATATTATTTCATATCAAGCATTATATCATCATTGGCTTATCAAGTAAGGGCACTATGTGATCATGTCACTTTGCCTTTCTGTATGCATATAGAATGTCATATTGAATAATGATGTAGGAACTTGTGGCATAATCACAAATTATTTTCTAAAGGTTGCAAAGATTTGCATTCCCTGGATTAGCCAGCCATTGCTTGTTATTTGCAATAAGCTCTGTTACCTAATTATGCTTGAATCAGAGTGAGGGTACATTCTGAAATACATTAATGAATCACTATTTTCCCATAATGGATATGTTGCAATAGTTTCCAAAAAACAACTCTTGTGGGCTTGATTAATGATTCCTTGCAAATAGTGTGGTCCAACAAGGAAGAATAAAGGATTAATAAGAGTAATCTGGATGATTGTGAATAGCAAGTTGATGGGCAACTATCTAGGACAAACAAGGCAACCATAATGATGAATGTTTAACCATTCTAAGGATTGGCTTGGATGGGACCATCAAGAAATTTGTCTTTTGATCATCGTTTTAGACATATCTATAAATGTAAATCATAGAAAGTGCTTTGGAACTTTGGTGCTTTGTTTTCATAAAAGATTCAATCTTTTATGTAGTAACATCAAGTATTTTCATTATGGAGAATCTGTAATCTTATTATTTGGTTCTCATTCATATAATGGATTGCTTTTTTGTTTGTTGTGCAATACTTTGGTTATCATCACATTCTCAATTTTTCCTATCAATGTTTTATGATGATCGTTTGTGTAATGAAGCTTACATAATAAAGTTAGTTCATTGGCCTTTTGTATTTTTCTTCATGATCCTCACATAAGAGGTTTCCCTTAGTTTTACTGATTCATTGGTATGTCCATGCTTATGACCAAGGATGTCTTGTAAAAATTTATCTTCTTAGGAGTTTTGCATCAAATGCTTTTTAGGCAACTCAGAATACTTAAGCAACTTATGTTCTTTGATGTCTTGTGTCAATTATCTATGTAACTTGTGCTTTTGGCGATTTTCCCTATGGACTGAGTAGCTTGTGCTTGTTTGGTATTTTATACCAAGTTTTGAGTAAATTATGTTCGATGGTAGCTTATGCTTATTTCATATCTTGTACCAAGTGTTGAGTAAATTATGCTCGATGATAACTTGTGTCATTGGTTAAGTAACTTGTGCTTGTTTGGTATCTTGTACAAAGTTTTGAGCAAATTATGTTCAATAGCAGCTTGTGCCATTAGTTAAGTAGCTTCTTTTAGTTTGGTATCTTGTACAAAATTTTGAGCAAATTATGCTCGATGGCAGCTTGTGTCATTTATTGCAAACAAATTATTTCCATCCATACTTTTAGTTCGTTGGTTAGTCTGAGCTTCTTTGTTTAATTGTAACTTTGAATTTCTCATGCTCAAAAGAAATCAAAAGTACATATCCTTGTTAACATAATGAGTAGAACTTTAGATACAAAATCAAATCCCAAAGTATATGATCATTTTACTCCTTTGCCTTTTCTATTTCTGATCCAACAATCAATGCTTTGCCATTTACTAGTCTTGTCTCTAGTTGCACATGTTCCTCAACTTTGGACATTTCTCTCCTCTCCAAACTATTCATATAACACCTTCATACACTGATCATCTCTAACTCAGCTAACACCACTGCTAGTAGGAAATTTCATTAACAAGTAAGGAGTTAATACAATGGCTCGAGCTTGATTCAAGAATGTTCATCTAAGGATTGTGTTGTAAGTTGTGTTTTGAATATCCACCACCAAAAATTTGACATCCAAATTCTACAGCCAACGCATCTTCCTTAAGACATCCTCAACATGACCGATACTAAGACATGCATTGCTTTCCTAAAAATCTGATCAGATTTCCTAGATATGGGGTCAAACTTTCCATTGAAATGTGCATTGCCCTTACTGTATAGGTGTACAAGATGTCAGTTGAACTCTCTTGATCAACTAAGATTCTTTTCATTGCATAGTTGTGAATTGTCACTGTGATCACCATCGAATCATCATGCTTCCAATTGAAATTTGGAAGATAATCATCTTCAAAAAAAAATATTGTTGATTCCTATTTCTATTTTAACTTTTTCCTGCCTACAATCATTATCGATTGTAAATGCCTTTTCTTGCATTTTTTGATATTCCTCCACCTATAAAACCTCTAGTAATAGCTTCCATAAGGCCTGCAACCTTTGTCGACTTTCTTATGGACTCCTTGTTCTTGCTCCCCTTTTTACGACCAACAAATGAGACCAGGACCGTTCTTATTCTTTTTTATCATTCCATGGTTTATATGGTCATTATTTATCATCATAATCATATCTCTTATATTGTTGAAAATCCCCTCTTCAGATCAATGCTTTGATTTCATTCTTCAAGTTTTCACACTTCTTTGTATTATGAGTTTAGTGTCTGTGAAACTTTCAAAACTTGTTTATTCTTAGGGGTAGTGGTTTCTGACTCTTCTTTGGTGGTAGCTTCATTAACTCAACTGATTTAACATCATTCATAATCATCTTCAACAAAACATTAAGTGTTGTATATTCAGTAAAATGCTACTTTAGGAAGAACCAATATTTTTTATCATTTCTATCGTTGTAATGTTAATCTTCCCCTTCCCACTCATCTTTCCTTTTTGCTTGTTCTATTTCTTTGGAATTTATAAATTTGGTCAACCTTGCCAGAAGATCGATGAGACTATGTACCAGCTTCTTTGCTAAAGATTTGTAGAAATCCCCCAATCATAATCCTATCAGAATTGAATGTACAACCACTACTTACAAATCTTTGATCTCCAAAGCTGCTTGGTTGAATTTGCTGAGAAACTCCTTCAATGGTTCATTTTTCCTTTATTGTCATGATAGATGCACTAATCTTTTTGTAGGCTTGAGAAGTCATGAAGTGATCAAGGGATTAATCAATTAAATCTTAGAATTGTTTGATCAAGTTAGGTTTCAAGCTCATGAACCATTAAAGACCTACTTTTCTTTAATATGGTAGAGATTTCTCAGCACATTATTACATTTGGCTCTCCAAATAGTAGCATTGTTATACAAAATGTTTCAATGTACTCTTAAGAATCAGTCATTCCATCATAGGACTCCAAATTGGTTGGAGTGAGGTATTGGCATTTGTATAATTTTTGTTGATACAATTTTTCCTTATCATCATTACCTTGATAATGATGGTTGTTTTGATTTTTAGACTAATTGATACCTTCCATTTAATCAAGAGTTAATTGTGCTTTTTATTTCAAATTCACCAAAATGATAATCATAATCATATTGGCAGTGGTCTCTATCATTATAATGATAATGATATCAGTCATCCTCATAGTAATGGTCTTACTCGTCATCGCAATGGTGATTGTCATTTTGTCTATGGAACTCTTCCCTCATTTGTTTAAGCTCTATGCGTAATGGGCAATTTTTGGCATAAAAAATTTCAATATTGTGATTATAATGATGATGGTGCCAATGTCTATGATGATGATGGTGAATAAAGTGTTAGTCTATAAAAGCTTTACTGTTATCACTAGCTCCTGATCTCAGTGGAGAATGTCATTCATCATCTTGCTATATTTTGTTGTTCCTTTGTTCATAAGGAATAAAAAAAAATTAAATTAGGATTTTATAAACATGAGATTCTTGCAAAACAAGAGTATATTTGCGTAATGCATTCTAATCAAGATGCATGAGTTAATAAATTGAAGATTAAGAACAAGTGATGTTAAATCAAAAGTAAAAAGAGAAAGCTAAATTCATCAATCAAAAAACACTATAGATTGAAATTTGAAGAACTTGAAATAGAAATATCAAGGTTCAAAAATAAAATGTAGACTTAGCATAGGTAAACTTAACTGAAGCCAAACTTTTGATTAGCACAAAAATCACAAAGATTAATGTGAGAAGAAGGAATGTAATCATGGTGGATTAAACATTCAATAATTAGCAAATTAGAAGAAAACATGATAGATCATAGTTGTAAAAACTTGAAATAAAGATATTAAAATTCTATAAACAAAATGTAGATTTTGCATAGGTAATCAAATCATAGATGCTGCCAATTAATGAACATTCCAATCTCTGGTGATTGTATATGGCATCCAAAAATGACCTACACACAAGCTTAAGTAATGATGATTGCTAAATCCCATCCTATGCTAATGTTAGAGAGAATTCAAATAAGAGAATGAAATACTCATTCATAATAAATTGAACTCATACCTTACTATTTATAAACAATTGGAGGGGTAAAAGAGTCTTTCACTCAATTGAAGCCCTTAGCTGGCTATTGGGCTTTTATTGTTTGTTAGGTCGTTGGCCCCATATTTATCATAATGCACATATAGAAGAATGTGCTTGACAATGTATTTAACATTGTGATGGATGTTAAGGGTAAGAGCAAACATAATGCAAAAGCAATAATGGACATCAAAGAACAGTGTAAGCGCAGGGAATTGGAATTGGTAGATGGAGGTAATAGGAGGATGATCAAGGCAAAGGTATAATACTCACTTAATATGGAACAAAAAAGAATAGTGTGTGAATGGGATAAATAGTTGAAACTTCCTAACAACTATGCTTTAAACTTGTCAAGATTTGTGGAAATGAGAGAGGGTAAATTGGTTGGGATGAATAATCATGTCATGTATTCATGGAGAAATTGATGCCAATTGCCTTTAGAATTGAATGAGATACTATTTGAAATGCAATAACTAAAGTCTACTCTTCAAAGATTTATGTTCAAGCTCATTATTGGGAGGATATCTTGTTACAAATAGAGCAAAACACCTGTGTCCCTATATACAAATTGTAGCAAATCTTTTCACTAGCCTTATTTGATTTAATGGAACACCTTTCAATATATTTACCATATGAAGCCTTGGTTGGTGGCCCTGTTCAATATCGTTGGATGTATCCTTTTAAGAGGTAAACACAAACTACATCAAAAGTGCTTACATTATTTCTCAGAACATTAAGGGGGCATTTGGTTCAATCTATGCAATTGAAAGGGAATTGAATCAAATAAGAAAGAGTAAAAGTAATGGTAACTATTATTTTGTTAGGCTATTTGTTTCAGTCAAGAAATTGAATCATACTATTTGTAATTCTCTTTCTTGCTATTTAGTTCATTTGTGAGTGTGAGATCAAAATAGATTGAGCTATTGCAATAAGAGTAGCTACTTTACAAAGAAGAATAAGTAACGGTAACAAGCTCTAGTCTATGTGATCATAGATTTGAATAATCAAATTGATAACAAATTTGCTGGTTAGTTCTGAGGCTATATAAGTACACCTATGTTTTCCTATGTATTGAAATGCCTTGTGAATTTTCTAATCTTATATGTTTTTTCCTAAATAGGTATTTGATCTAAGTAACATGATAATCGATGTAATTATTTGCATAAGTCCACTTCCAATTTTGATGTTAGCATTAGGGGTTCAAACAATGTCTAATTAGAAAATAACTACTACAAAAAACTTCAAGAAGTTTTAGAATTAGAGTACGGTGGATTTCCAATAAGATGGGAAGTTTTGTTAAATTGTGAATGGTTTGATCAAACCCCTGATATGGGTACCATAATTTATCCTCAATACAGGATTGTAAAAGTATGTGCCACTCACAAGTGTAGCAAATATGACCTCTTCATCTTGGCACAACAAGCAATTCAAATAAATTACAAACCACATCCGGGACGATCAAGAGACCGATCAAATTGGTTGATGGCCATTAAGACTAAAACACATTTTCGAGTCGATAATCCAACTACAGTGGCTATAAATGATGCATTTCAAGATGATAAAAATATTAATACATCACCAACTATGGTTAAAGATGACAATATACATTCAATGAGGGATCAGATAGGTGATAATAAAGAAGTGCAATGGTTATTTGAACTGGCATTGGAAGTAGAACAAACGATGTTTGAGGAAGATGAAGATGAGGAGAAAGATGATGAAGAGGTGGAGAATAAATGTGCAGGTGAAAAATTGAAATATTGCATTAGCAAGGGGTGGGTGACACTATATAGTGAATTAAATATTGGATTGATTTGATTTGTTTTTATTTGATATTAATTATGTTGGATTTTAGATTTGTTTGATTTTATCTTTGGTTAATTGGTTTAATTTTATGTTAGTAGTGGATTGACTTGATCGATTTAATTTGATATTTAATTATGTTGGATTTTATTGACACCATATAGTGATTTTATTTGATAATATTTCATATTATATTTGACTTGATATTATGTTATATGAAATAATTTAGGTATGTAAAATATGTGCTAGCTGAATTATTTATTTATTTGATTAAGATTTTTAACAAATTAAATGGAATGGGGTTGATAAGTAAAACAAAAATAGAACCCCTAGTTTATCAGCTAGTGAAGGAATTAGCGATAGAATGACCTACAATTTTCCAACTAATAGTAGAACGATCTATAATTTTCCAACTAACGACGGAACGATTTATAATTTTCCAGCTAGCAATAGAATTAAATGCCTTTTTTTAATTCATATCCAACAAGTAGTGACAAATTTAGTGACAGACTATATCAATCCGTTAAACAAAAATTATTTGTAGCAATGGATTATTTCCTTTCCTTCATCATATATTGGTAGACATTTGAAAAAACCATTTTTATCAGTCTTTTTCAACATTTATCGACAAAATTTGCGGTTAATTTTTGGTGACAAATTTCATAAATCTGTCACTAATAATTTATCGATAATATCTTTAATGACGAAAGTTTTCTCATCGCCAATTATGTCACTAATTTTCATAATGATGAATTTTCTTACATATTATGACGGATTGTTCCATCGTTAAAGTCCAATTTTCTTATAGTATATGAAAGTTGCAAGTTTAGTAACATTTTCTTATAGTATATGAAAGTTGCAAGTTTAGTAACATAAAGTTGCAGTTGCCATATTTAGGAAAGAATAGCAAGATATTTAAATCCTGTAACTAACTTACAAGCAGAAATGACCCCAAATTTGATTATAGTGCAACAATTTATGTGTCCTTTTCAACATTTATTTTTATTTGAATATAAAATTGCAACTTTTTTTTACAAACACAGCACATGCAATATTTTTATTAAATTTATAATATTCAAGGCAATATAAGTTAACATTTTCTATATTTAAAAGTGAGTTGTAATAAATTTGAGAATTGTTCCATGATGTCAGTTTCATCGTAAAAAATGTGTGCAACGTTAATACTAAAATTTGAAATTATAAGTTTATTGTTTAAAGATGCAAAATTTAATAGTAAAAATAACATTAATTTACAACTTTTTGCATTGAAAAACTCAGTTACAACATGGCAAACATTTTATAACAACTAAACATTATTTCAAAATTTGTGTAAATTTAATTTTAAAAAGTACCCTTTCACTAACAAAAAAACAGTATTTAGTGGCAGGTATTTTTCAATTTAAAATTGCTGCTAAAACGATTCATACCGGTTTCTAGAACTGCCGCACTTATATAGGTCAAGAAAAGTTTAATAGCGATTTCTGTCAACCCACGGAATTATCTACTTGGCGGCGGTTTTTTGGTATTTAATGGTGGTTTTTTTTCTTAAATGACATTGACCTCATTACACACTTAGGAACAGTTTCAAAATTTTTTTAAAAAAATTCAACTTTTAACAGCATTTTTATATGCATTTTGCAACTATTATTTGAGTAATTTTACAAAAAAAAAAATTAGTTCTAGTGGTGGTTATCCATATGTTTGGTGGTAGTTTTGTGAAATTTAAAAAATATATATATATATATATTTCCCAGCAGTTTTGTATACATTTAGTAGCAATTTTTCATGAAATTAAAAAAAATTAGTGACAGGTCTTAATTTCTTGTCCATTTTTTTTATTTTTTTGGTGGCAGTTTTTGACTGTTTATAGCCATCCTAAATGCATATAGACTACCACTAAATGTATTTTTCTGAATTTTTTTGTAATTTTTATTCCCTTGTTTATTTTTTTCATATCTATTAATCTGTTATAAAAATAATTTATAATAAATTTATATATTTTAATGCAAAATAAATTGAATTAAAATTTTATATTAATAATAAAAATTTAAACATTTTCTTTATCAAATACTAGATATCATGAATTTAGACATAATTTAGTTACAATTTAAAAGTACGCTAATCCAACAATATGTTTATGGTGCGTTATGACTAATAAAGAAAGAACATATTATTTCTGTGATATGTCCACTTCTTATATTTAATGTTTGCAAAATAATAAAATCATATATTTTTAAAATAAAATTAGAGCATTGATAAATCCTGTACCAAACCTATCAAGGTAAACCCAAGATGTACACAACAATAGAAAAGAAAACTAAGCTAAAAACATGCAGAATCAATAGCATATCATGAATATTAACAAATTGCATAACTCCAATTAAATTTATAATGGTATTAACAAATCATTTAACTCTTTAAAAAAATAATTAAACTAAATATTACTATTCTAATTAATTGATTAATTATAGATCAAAGATAAGTCTTAAAAAAATAACTAAACTAAATATTACTATACTAATTAATTGATTAATTATAAATCAAACATAAGTCTATACACTTGATTTTCTCTTATATACTGTATTCTGTGTGATTAAATTTCTAAATATGAAAAAAGGCGCACTTCAATATTAATGAAATGTATAAGAACACATATATATTAACCTATCTAAATATGATAGTTTCATATTAAAAATAAAGCTTTCATTCAACAATTAAATATAATTTATTCGGCATTCAATAGCATGGAAAAGGGTATAAATTAATATTATAATGAAAGTACACAATGCACTAAAACTTGAAAGTAGCAATATGCTAGAAATCGCGAACTATATAACAAGGAAGGACAAAATGATTTAAAAAACATAGTTCCCTATGATATATGTTTCAAACCTTCAAATTTCAAAAATTCCAATGACTTAGTCACCCGACTAACTCAGAAGTCTGCCTTGATTTTGCTTAGCCTAAGAAATATCAAACATATGTAATGGATCAAGTACACGGTACATCACAAGTCAACTGCCACAACTTGACTTCATAACACTGCCCACAGACCTACGCACTATTAAGCGTGTAAACTATATCCAATTTGTATAAG
The DNA here is from genome assembly GCA_026873985.1 of Saraca asoca. Classification (NCBI taxonomy): domain Eukaryota; kingdom Viridiplantae; phylum Streptophyta; class Magnoliopsida; order Fabales; family Fabaceae; genus Saraca; species Saraca asoca. Next base: position 27,669 of record JANHAO010002342.1, read on the forward strand.
AAATGAAATGATAGTTTATCTTTTCACCCTAATTCTTGAGTCTGTTGTCTGAGATATTTACCCCAATTATATAAGAAGAAAATATTGCAAGGTGTGAATTGTTCATGGGAAAGGGAATCGCAGAATGAAAAGAAAACGTTTGCACGAATGTGAAAAAATAAAACATTTTCTTAATATTTAGAGGAGATTCAAATAAATCATCATCTTATAATCGCCTCTAAAAATTAAAAAAATAAATAAATATTCTTTAGAAACACCGAAAGGAACAACATCAAAAATAAATAACATGTCTTTTAGCGGTGGTTTTAACATGACCACCACCAATGAATCGCGACTTAATCTTACAGTAATATTTGGTAGAGATAAATAAAAAATGCTATAAGTTTTTTTTCATATTACTACAAAATCATGTGGAGCTCTAGCAAGTGAATTTTGGGGCATGTGACCATGTTGCAATTTTTTCAAAAGTGCTGTTAAATATTTCGTTAGGGTTGTAATTTTTGATAGAATAGTAGCAACTTACCCGCTATATAGAATACTTTACAAGATTTTATTTTAAATTTGACATTTTACAAAACATTTACACATTAATAAACTTTACTTCGTATAACTTTTTACCAAAAACTAGTCACAAGTTGGACATCTTATAATTAGAATTACAAGTTTTCTATGAAAAATTGTATTTTTATTTTTTAAAAAAGTTATAAAATTATTTTTTATAACAATTTTTTAGTAAATTTTATAAAAGTTCTTACAAAAATAGACATTATACTTACAACTCTCAATAAGCATGATCACCATAAAAAATTGCAAATTTTTTCCTATTATAAATTGCATCTCTTTCGGAAACGGCTGCATATTGTTTTTCTTTTGTCAATTCTTAACCATGCAAGTTAGAATAAGAGGAAGCATTACTATTTATGCATTTATATTTTCACGTTTAATTTAAATATTTTTAAAATTAATTATAAATAAAAATAATTAATGTGAGAAGACATAAAACGTGAAAAATATAAATATAAGGAAAGATTAATCAATAAAAATATATGCTCTTAAAATTTTTTAAAGTGACTAATCTCAATCATCATATAAGATAATTCATACACTATTGAGTCTTGAACATAAAAAAAAAAAACATATGACTTGTAATTTTTTTAGATCTCACAACATATGAATAATAATCATTAAATCAAAAGAGTTGTGATTACGTTCTACGAGCTTTTAAATTGTAGCACATTATTTAACGGATTTCATTGGAAGATTTATATTGAAACTTATTATTACTTATAATATTATTTTATTTAATTAATAAGGAAAAGTTACACAAATATGATATATCTACGAGCGTCATTTATAGTGGAGATTTAAAAATGGACTCTTTTTTAACTCAACATGTTTTGTTCCGCATGCAGTTTAATAATAATACAAATCCTTTATTATTTTATGAAACCATGTGATAAAATCTGATGTGGTGTGGGATATCGATATTTGCTCTCTTGATTCGATGTCTTAATGAAAAAGAACATTGAGAACCGAGAAACCGCGTTGTCTTCCGATAAAAATGCATTTGATTTGTGAAAATATATTTTATTTTATTTTTTCAAAACTAATATAAAAATAACATCTTGCTTCAACAGCACCATTACTACTGCTCCCACTCTGCTTGTTAGTTAACCTTAACCAGCAGGACATGGCTGCTCCATCTTCGAGTTCATCTGCTGCGGCAAAAGAATATGATGTTTTTATTAATTTTAGAGGCAAGAATACTCATCACTTTGTTATACCAGTATTCTACAATATAGATCCATCTCTTATACGCAGATAAATTGCAAGTTATGGGAAAGCATTTGCATAACATGAGCAAGACTCCAAGAACTACAAATCTATGGTGAAGAAATGGAAGGCTGCCCTTACTGAAGCAGCCAATATAGCTGGCTGGGACTCTTAATCTCGAAATGATGGGTAAGTGTTCTTTACTTTCCATAAATTTGCTTTTATAAAATTTCAACAATGAATTTCATTTAAAAGCTAAAGTAGAATTACCTAATTAAGGTGTGTGTGTGTGTGTGTGTGTGTGTGTGTGTGTGTGTGTGTGTGTGTGTGTGTGTGTGTGTGTGTGTGTGTGTGTGTGTGTG
>JANHAO010002343.1:0-29090 GCA_026873985.1 Saraca asoca
AGGTGAAATCTTCCTTCAAATCAAAAAATGTTGTTACAACATCAAAACCCCTAGACTTACTTCATATGGATTTAATAGGTCCATCCAAAATCAAAAGCCATGGAGGTAACTCCTATGTGTTTGTGATTGTGAATGACTTTTCTAGATTTACATGGACTCTCTTCTTATCACACAAAAGTGATACATTTCAAGCCTTTAATAGACTTGCAAATGTAATTCAAAATGAAAGAGGATATTCAATTATTTCCATTAGAGCTGACCATGGGAAAGAATTTGAAAATAAGGATTTCACTAAGTTTGGTGAGAAACATGGTATAAAACATGATTTTTTAGCACCAAGGACACCCCAGCAAAATGGTGTTGTTGAAAGGAAAAATAGGTTTCTAGGAGAGATGGCTAGAACGATGTTGAATAATAGCACACTTCTAAAGTCTTTTTAGGTAGATGCAGTCAACACTACATGCTATATAATGAATAGGGTACTTTTAAGACCCATTTTAAATAAAACACCTTATGAGTTATATTTTGGAAGAAAGCCTAATATTTCTTACTTTCATGTCTTTGGCTGCAAATGCTATATTCACAGTAATGATAAAGATAACTTAGACAAATTTAACCCCAAATCTAATAAAGGAATCTTCATTGGTTATTTTTCAACTATCATGGCCTATAAAGTTTACAACAAAAGGACCTTAAAGATTGAAGAATCTATGTATGTAGTTTTTGATGAGTTTTCCTTAAGTGATCACAAGTTAGATGTAGAAGAAGAGCAGCAACACTAGTGGACTTCAGCATTAACTTCAGAAACTTAGCAAGATAATTTGAAGATTCATGCTATAGAATCAAGTGAGGATGTTGATTCAATCATTATAAACAGTACTCCACCCTACTCTCCAACAAAAACTTAGAAGTTTATAGGAAATCAAACAATTATCTAGAGGTATTTTTTTTATATCAAACTAAATATACTGTTGAATAGTTGAAGAAATTCCAGTTTGATAGATGTAAAACTATAGGAACTCTTATGAGTCCTTCTCTGAAATTAAATAATGATCTAAATGGAAATAGTGCATATCTTACTCTATTTAGAGGTATGATAGGTAGTTTGTTATACTTAACTGCTAATAGACCTCACATTATGATTAGTGTTTATGTATGTGCAAGATATCAAACTAATCCTAAGGACTCACACCTATCAGCACTTAAAAGAATATTTAGATATCTAATAAGAACTAAAAATTTAGGACTTTGGTATCCTAAGTCAGATAGTTGTAGTTTATTAGAATATTCTGATGCAAATTATGCAAGAAATAAAATAGATAGGAAGACCACTAGTGGTGCTTGTCAATTTATTGGACATTCATTGGTTTCATGGTCATGTAAAAGTAAAACTGTGTGGCTTTATCTATTACTAAAGCAGAATATATAGTAGCTAGAAGTTCCTATGCCTAGATTCCCTGGATGAAATAACAACTTTCAGACTATGGATTAAAGTTTAAGAAAATTTCAATACTTTGTGACAACACAAGTGCCATAAATATAACCAAAAATCCTATAATGCATTCTAGAACTATTCACACTTAAATTAGACACCACTTTTAAAGAGATCATGTTCACATCGGAGATATTTCAATAGACTTTGTTCAAATAGACTTTCAATTAGCTGATATTTTTACTAAATCTATAGATAAAAAGTAATTTATATTCATCAGGAGAGAAATTGAAATGATGAATCCTAAAAAAATTGAACAAAATTAAAAGCTATTTACTTTATATCCTTTACTTTTGTTTATTTGATTTGTTTTGTTTAATATTTTAATGCAAAATCTAACTTAAGCATCAGAGTTTCTTAAGTTTGCTTTGTAGGTATATGAATTAAAAGTGTAAGGTACAAGTCTAGATAGTAAATTTTGGGTCATTCATATATAAAAAATAATTTTTTGGACACTGAATCAAATTCAGCGTTGATTTACATTTTTTTAGTGTACTTGAATTGATTATCACATCAATTTCTAGCTCAAAAATTTCAAACTCTAATCGATTTCTACACTGAATCAGAAAAATTTTCAATGTTTCTATATAAGTCAAATTTCTGAAAATAATCATTTTGTACGAAGGAATCGATTTCCTAATTGATTCTAACACAAATATGTTCATAAATTTAGGGGGAGCAATGAACTTTAAATTTTTTTCTGCTTCTTATGCTTTATTCTTTTTTATGTTTCAAAAGGGAGGAAAAAGCATAAGGCTTCATTTTAGATGATTTCCTCCCTTAAATTTTTTTTACCTTGAACCTCATTTAAAATTATTTTTCAACATCAAAAAGGGGGAGATTGTTAGCCTAGATTACTCTAGCTACATATTTTCCTTAGTTTTAACGTTGAAAAACAATTTTATCTAACAATGTATTATAGTGTTTTTGAGTTGTCTTGCAGGTTCAAAGAAAAATGATTCAAGAGAACCAAGAATAGGTTTAGGAATTATTTTATTTCAATAAGATCTTTTGTAAATGAGTTCAAATGATAATTGATCCAAAATTTTAAACAAAAACAATGAGGTAGTTTTTTAAACCACTTGAAGAAAGCTATAAACTGCTTTTTACTTCATAAATCGATTTCCATATTGATGCATTGAAGAACTTATAAAAAAAATTATATCAAAAAAGAATTTATAAAAAATTCATATCGAAATCAAAGTAGCATCAATGTTTGAAATAACAATTTGAAAAATTCTTTTTATCGAAGGTTAGGAAAATTGCTTACATCAATGCAGTAATTGACTATAGTTCTATTTGTAACAGACCGAACTTTGATTACCACATCAATTAGTTAGCTGTAACCATCCTGAATCAATGCCATAATCGATGCAACAACTAAAATCAATTATTCTATTATAGACGGTTACAGCAATTATAAAAGCCCAACTGCTTTCATTATTTAAACAATTTTTTACAGTTTTCTTCATTATTCAAGTGTAAAAACATCTAAGTAAAGGAGCTAAACAAGTTTTCTCTCTATCTCATTAAGTTTTTGAGATCTAATCAAGAGTTTTTGGATCAAAGGTTAATTGAATTCATCTTAGTTGTTTGAAATTTCATCTCAAACTTGAGGTATTGTATTTCTTAATCTTTCTTATTTCATTCCTTTTTATTTGAGATTTCTAGGGACTTAGAAGTCTATATAGGTTAGCAAGAACCTGTTATAATTCTTGCATTTTTGTTTAGGATTAGAAGAGCCTATTTATAATTCTAATAGGTTAGCAAGAAGTCTATGTAATTTCTTGTGTTTTTTATGTAAATTAGCATTTCAAGAGCCTAGTAAATCTTGATAGTTTTTCTTTTAATTAAATAGGTCTTTCATTTGAGAAAGATCAAGTGGAGTAGACTTGAATTGCGATTTCAATTCAAGTTGAACCACTTTAAAAATCTATGTCTTCAACTCTTTTTTCTACATTTATATCTTGCTGTTAAATTGTAATTTCTTCCATCCCCACATTCATTGATTATTAATCTGCCGCATAGCTCAATAAAAGAAAAATTAATATTAGATAAAGGTGTATATAAATTCCCCAATGGGAAAAGGGCAAGATCCTTTTGTTTGCCAAATTTTAACATTTTACTAGGACCATCATGGTGAAACAAGCAAAATTTACATGAACCATAAAATCTTGAAATACATCTTTCAACAAAAAGATCTTAATCTTCAATAGCGAAGGTGGATAGAGCTAGTAAAAGATTATGAATGCTTAATATTGTATCATCTCAACAAAGCAAATTTATTAGCGAATGCGTTAAGTCTCAAACTAGCAAGTAGTTTGGCTTATCTTCTCACTAAAGAAGAAAAGCTAATATGTCTCCATCCATAATTTGAAAGGCTCAGTGTGCAACTAGAAGTTATAGACCAAACTTTAATTGTAGCCTATATGATGATACAATCAATGATGATTGATCATATTAAAGATGTTCAAAAACAAGACCTATAATATGTGGTCATTAGGCAAAAGGTTAAAGTGAAATTGGATTCAAAATTTACAATTGATGAGATAGTAGGGCTTAAAAAGAAAGGAAAACTATGGATCCCCTTAAGTGTTTGTAATGACTTGATGCATCAAGCTCATAACTCATCATACACAATGCACCTGGGAGTGTCTAAGATGTATCATGATTTGAAGGGAGTATTTTGGTGGGAAGGCATAAAATGAGATGTGCTTGAATATGTGATCAAATGTCTTACCTATCAACGAGTGAAAGTAGAACATCAGCATCTAGCAGGACTACATCAATCCATCAAGCTTTAGAATGGAAATGGGAATAATGATGGACTTCTTAATTGGATTGCCAAAATCACCAAAAGGCTATGATTCGATTTGGGTCATCGTTGATCATTTAACTAAATCAGCTCATTTCATGCCAATTAAGATAACTTACTTAGCTACTCAATATGCTTAAATATACCTTGATCAAATAGTTCCTCTACATAGTATGCCACTAACGCTCATTTCAAATCATGATACTCAATTTACTTCCTACTTTTGGCAATCATTTCAACAAGTGTAGGGTATTCAATTAAGGTTTAATATTGCTTTTCATCCACAAATAGATGGTCCATTAGAGAAAACAACTCAGATCCTAGAAGACATTCTTTGAGCATGCATGATTGAATTTGAAGGAAGTTAGGAAAGATATTTGCCACTTATTGAATTTTCCTACAATAACAGTTATCAATCAAGTACCTAAATGGCACCATTCAAGGCATTGTACGAGAGGAGATATAGATCTTTGATAAGTTGGTTTGAGCCTGGAGAGGCAAAGTTGTTAAGACTAAATCTCATAACAGATGGCACTAAAAATGTGCAATTGATTCATGATCAAATTAATACAGCTCAAGATCGACAGAAATCATATTTAGATAAGAGAAGAAGAGAACTAGAGTTTAAGGTTAATGATCGAGTGTTTCTCAAGGTATCTCCTATAAAAGGAGTCATGTGTTTTGGTAAAAAGGGAAAATTGATGCCATGATATATCAAACCATTTCAAATTATCAAACACGTAGGAGCCGTAGCATATCAATTGGAATTGCCAGCTAAAATGCAAGGAATCCACCCAGTATTCCATGTTTCCATGTTAAGGAAATATGTGTCGGATGAGCCTTATATAAATAAGGAAGAATCGATTCAATTTGACACCAAACTGACTTATGAAGAGCAATTAGTAACTATTCTTGATCAACAAGTTCAAAAGTTAAGATCATGAGAAGTTCCTATAGCCAAAGTGTTGTGGGGACAACATGATGAACAAGAAGCCATGTGGAGGTTAGAATCTGAAATGTAGAAAATGTATCCCTAATTATTCGGTAAGCAACACATACAATAAATATTTAGTATAAGATGTTATTTATAACTATAATTCATTTTATTTAACTTACCATTGTTGTTTAGAATTTAAGGACGAATTCGATTAAGGGGGAGAATTGTAATACCCTGAATTTTCAACAAAATTAATTTTGATAATGAAATGGATTTTTAGATAATCTAAAAAAGGTGAGTTTTAAAATTTTGGAAACTTCAAAAATGTAAATTTTAATATACAAAGTATTTAGATATAGCAAAAATAAATTACATGAATTTTAGGAATCTTCAAAAAATTAAAATTTCCATTTCAAATGCTTATAGAATAAAATCCATGTTTTCAGGATTTAATTTTTGAAAAGGTTCAGAGAAATCAAAACGAGGGCTACATGTACCCAACAAATGCAAAATTATAGTCATTGCAAAGCTAATTAATTGAACTAAATTGTCTTAAAATTCAAAGGCATTGTTGATCGATTAGTTTGTTAAATTTGAACTCAAAATTAAAGAAATTGGTAAAGATACTAAAAGGAAAATTACAAAATTTGTCAAGGAGGAAGTCAAAGTAATAGTTGACTCAAAATTTTCCAATTTTGCCTTCAAAATCCCCTTTTTCCTTCTCTTACGCCACCTTCTATTGCATTTCATGCAACATTATAGAGCTTCAACTTGGAATTAATCTCTCTCTCTCTCTCTACACCATCTCTCTTCAAGTAAGCACCTTATTCCTTCATGATAATTTTTCATATTTTTGCCACTAATTCCTCTTATTTTCTTCTTTAAATGCCAAAATCTAGTTGATTCATTAAGTATAATTTGACTTATGAATTTTTTAATCCAAAAGTTACTATTTATTTTCATTATTCATCTCATGAACCCATATGAATTTCTAGTGTCTTTGGAGCTCAAATCTTCTATTTCTAGCTTGTTTCTATGGAATGAAATCATAATCTAATTGTATTTGACTACTTGATGAAAGAAAACTCATGAAAATCTAAAAATCAAATATGCCCTTCTTTCTTGTTCTTGAAGAGCATTGAAAAACTTTATTGGATCCTTTTGACCTCTTTGTTCCTAACCATTTATATAAGTAATTCTTACCTCTCTTGTGAGTTATAAAACAACTAACTAATTGTGAATCATCGAATTATTGTTTATGTTAAGGAAAATAAGTTTTATATGGTCTTATGTCATAGATTGAATTTGATTGGAGTTGTTGCTATAAATATAGTTTTATGATTGGAACAGCTTGGTTTTATGCTTCATTTCTTTGTGATTAAAAGATGGTTGAGATAGCTCATGAAGCTTCATTAAGAAAATGAAAATTATCCTTGTAGGAATGTGTATTTGCACTATAAACTTGTATAAATCTAGATGTGTAATCAGAATCACAAGCATGATCGTGAGCCTAGAAACTTGAAATTCGAGTAGAATCACGATTAGATTAGCAAGAGTTAGATATGAGAGCTTCGATTCAACTTGTGAAGTTTTAGTTCAAAATATGAATCTACTTGCCCGAAGTTGCAAAGCTTTAGGAAGTCCAAGACACGAGATCTAAATCATGATCAAAATCAAAAGTTGGGCTAAGAAAGGTTGATTCGATTTGTGCAGAACTAGTTTAATTTTTTATTCAAATCGTAATGGCCTAAATGCATACTCTATTTTTGCAATCATGATCCTGAAATGAGTGTAAAGAAAGGCAATTCAAATCATAAGCTCTGAAGGTGAAATATATGTTGAAATATTTTTGAAAAACTATAAGCTAATGATGTGATGCCTATAACTTCTTCTTTATAGTTGAATGGATTGTAAGTAGGGATGGCAACGGATCGAGTTTGGACGGGTATGACAATATCCATACCCATACCCTATCCATACCCGTGAACACTATAGCGGGTACAGGTATGGGTTTATACCCGCTAGTATGGATATACCCATGAGTATACCCGTCAAAATTTTAAAAAAAAAATTAAAAAATTTTTTCAATAGTATTCATGGGTACGGGTTTATACCCGCAAATATGGGTATACCCGCGGATATATCCGTTAAAATGACGTCGTTTTGAGTAGTGATTAAATTAAAAAAATAAAAATTTTTATTTAAACGGGTATGGATACTGGTATTTTTTTCAATAATTTTCGTGGGTACGGATTTATACCCATGGGTATTGATATACCCGCTGGTATACCCGCTAAAATGATGTCGTTTTGAATAATATTTAAATAAAAAAAATAAAAAATTTTATTTAAACGGGTAAATGGGTATGGATACAAGTATTTTCTCATACCCATACCCATTACGGGTAAGAAAATCATACCCGTACCCGCCCACGAATAATTTTTTTCATACCCATACCCACCCATCACGGGCGGGTATCTGTGGGTAAACGGATACACGGGTAAAATTATCATCCCTAATTGTAAGATTGGGTTTAGGAAATGATTAAATGATTGAATGATTGATTAAGTTGAAAATTAGCATTGTATTGAATGTGTTATGAATTTGATTGATATGGATCAAAGTTATTTCTTAGCTCTGGATAAAGAAATTATACTCTTGATTATTATTCATAAAACTTAAGTAAAGAATAATATGGTAAGTTCAATAAGCTATAAATTATAATGATTCTTCATAATTTTTGAAAGCTTGAGAATTCCCGATGAGACATGGAATAATGATTGACAATGATAAGATGTGATTGATGTGATAAGCTGGTGAATACAAACTGGATCCCGGATCTATGCATTCCATTATATGGCTTGGAAATAAAGAAGAACTTGGAAGGATAAGGCTAGTGATTATGCGAGTTTTGGTAGAATGGAGTAACAAGAAGACTCTTGATTTTGATTATTTATTGCACTTACTTATTTGGATTGTTATTCGATAAAATGCTAAAATGATATGATCTAGCAATATGATAAAATAATCTCAAAAATGTGAGGATTGATGATGACTGCCTGAGGCCATGAGAAAATCATGGTTCTTTATAATATGTTAATGACAATATTGTACAATGCTATTCAGAGGTTAGTCTTTGTGACCTCATGACTTGTCCATTAATTTTGGTATGAAATATGATTAGATGTGCTATAATGTATATACATTTCTTATTGTTGGTAAATTCAAAAGTTAGGTAGAGACTTATATCACTAAGCCCCAGAATCACTTTTCTATGGACCATTTTTAGATTATTAGGATATTATCGCTGTTCCACCATCAGAACATAAGGAGGGATGTTGACCTCATTGAAATAACTATTGATATGTTCACCACCATTGTAGCAAGTCCATTAGGAATGTATAAAGTTATAATTCATTATATCATTATACTAAACTTAGTAGGATGTGAAATCCTACATGAAGTGAAATTATACCTTTAGAATGGCCAATGTCTTATTGATGATGGCCATGGGATGGTTTGATCCTTAGGGTATCTACCATTAGACTTCATTTTGCTACTCTTTTGAAAATCTGTATATAGTAGGGTTATAGGATATCCATGAGGGCTTAGTTAGTTTAACCTATACTTTTGGTTCTACGATAAGTCATAGGTTGATCTAACATTTTGGTTTACCTTTGCCTTTGTATGGATATAAGGGGTAGTGTAAGGGATGACTCATGGCTCATATTTTTTAAAAATTTGATGTAAGATCGTTAACAATGATGTTCCTAGAGGCATATGCCTTATTTAGGCAATGCCCTTATAAAATATAAAATTATGTTTATATCTCAATGTGTCTTCCTTTTCCTATAAATAAATATGATTAGAAAATATTGATGCAAGTATGAGCATATAAATGGATAATAGAAATAGGCTAGAGGCTAGTGATATTAATCAGGAATTGATATTCAGACCAATCATGGCCAGGGATTTGGGTCGTGACAATAAACCTCCCCACTCTTGCTTATGCTCTGAACTCCTTTATAAAAGGAGAAGAGAGGCCAAATTGAAAATAAAAGAATTCTAGCATAAGAGTTTCAACCCTAGCACAACGCTTGTGCACCAACTCTGTCCTTGTGATCTCACTCATCTCCTTTTTGCATTCAAAAACTCAACCCTGCCTTAGTGAATAATGATTCCTTGAAGAGTTAGCACCTCTTAAGCTAGGTGGTTGTATTTCCTATTCTACAAGTCAAGAGAACTTCATAGACACTTTGAATCAACTTGGTTCATATGTATCACCATTGGTGTTAGAGATCAAATTTGAAGGTGTTGTCCAGACATAATCCAAAGGAGTTAAACATGGGGCTTGTTTATGGAATTGCTTGGAAATTAGACTCAACTTTGACGATCGAGGATTTCAAGAATAACTCTCATGAAAGTATAATTTAAACCGTTACTTTAAAATTTACTTGTTTTGAATTAATATGCAAACAACATGATCTAGAGTTTAGGGAAAATTTTTACATTTTTGTTGCACATACTTGATGCTAATGATTAGCATATTGATATGTTTAGATCCATTTTTCTGAACATTTGGCTCATCTTAGTCTAGTCTTCCCTGTAAGGGATGTTACAATCAATTCTTCGACAAAAAAAAAATACTTTCATACACACCCAAAATCACCCCCAAAAGATGGTATTTATTACTCCGAAATGGCCTTGGTTTCGGCCCTAAACATGGAGTTACTAGGTTAACACCCCTACAGGACTTAACCATATCAGCATCCTTAGAGGAGGTATTACGGTCAAGTTTTTTATTACTATAAGCCAAAGCATCTTATTCCTCACACTAGAACACCTTTACCTCAGCCATTAGATGACAATTCAATTTCAAATTATTATCTGGTATGTTTTCCAATTATTAATCTCTTTGAAGGCTTGTAGTGGTACTTATAAATCATCATACCTTTGAGATTGCTAGCAACTAAATCCATACCTAAGCCATTGATAATCAAAAATAACAAATCTTATCAACTGGACCAAATCTATAGTTTATTTTTGGAATTTAATTTAAAATATGAGAAAAATGCACTAACTTCCCCTTAAAGTATAATGAAATTACATAAATCTCCTCTTTAGTTTCAAAACTTACACATTATCCTAATTAACAAAGTTCTATTAGGAATATTCGACTGAAATATCTTTATTCCATTAGTGTAGATGGAATGACAAATTTGTCTCCAAACAAAAACTCCTTTCTTACACCATTGTTTAGAAACCATAAGAAGGAATTTTTGCTCTTTCTCTATTAAACAAATAAGTTTCTTCCAAAAAAAAACACTAAAGCAAAGATAAAGATGTTACTTGAAATTTCTTGATTGAAACTAACATTGGAAGCTTTTCTTTCAATTTCTTTCTACTTGATATTTAGAGGTCTCTAGCTAAATATTTTGCACTATTGTCAATACCATTTCTTAAATTGGCATCTTTGTTTCAAATCAAAGAGTGCAAGATCTCTTGGTTTTTTGTCTTTAGTTAGCAGATATTTATCTCTTTGACACTACTTTAATTATAATTTTTTTAACATTTCAAGATAGTGAAAAATATTATACAAGATTTCAAAATTTTTGAAATTAAGCATTAGAAATCTAACTTTTATAAACTGAAAGCATTATACAACATTTGAAAACATTTTGTAAGGATTAAAAAAATTAGATATATTTTGATCTCTAATGTAAGCTTTTTGAAGACTTTTATGAAAACATTTTAATTTTGGACGATATACAAAATTTATTGAAAATTAAAAAACATATGAGGGAAAATTTTGAAATTTGAAAAAATGTGGGAGGTTAATGTTAGGAAATTCAAATCCAAGCATATCAAATATGTCAATCATTAGCATCAAGTATGGGTAGTGAAAATTTAAAATTTTTTCCCAAATCCAGATAACGTTGTTTACATATTAATTCAAAAGCAAGCTAAATTTGCAACAATAGTTTAAATTATATCTTCACAAGAGTTGTTCTCAGAATCCTCGATCTCTAATGTTAATTTTGATCTCCAAGCAATTTCACAAGTAAGCCCCACAATCAACACCTTTGGATTATGTCCTAACAACTCCTTCAGATTTGATCTCCTACACCAATAGTGATCCACACAAACCAATTTGATTCAAAACTTTTACAAAGTTCAAATAACATATAGAATAGGAAATTCAAAGTGATTCTATTGTGTGTGACCCATTAGGTTTCCATGCATGTTGGTTATGAATTTGTTTATAAGCTTCTTCAAGCTTAATTGAATTAAACTCCTTTTAGTTCAAACATAGTTTCTCTAAATTATTCAAACAAATTCATATATCATGCTTGGCTTCCTGCAAAGCATTATGACCACTCAAATGCCAAATGTTTTATGATAAAGTGTTAGTGTGAAATTCAATCCCTCCATCTCTTGATATTCAAATTGGACTAAGGGTATGATTCAAGTGTTAACCCTATAAATATCCAATCCAAGGTGCATATTTGACCATGTGTTATCTCACAGTCATTTATACATAAAACTCCTTTTATGTATCACTAATTGATTATATATAAAACTCCTTTTATGTATTAATTAATGCATAGGCCTATGATTTTGATCATAGCACAATTACCAAAATATCTTTAGAATATCTTTCCTTTGTTACCAAGGAGGATGAATTTTCTCTTGATCAATCACTACCTTTATGTACTTCATGGTGTCTCCAAAATTATTTGTATCTACTCTTTCAAGAATGCAAGCTTAGAATAAAACCAAAATACACAATTCCATAAGATATTGTGTTAATCTCAAGTCTAAGGACCATTTACACCACCTTCCATATGATAAGTGCACTGACACATGGTAATAATCCATATGGTTTCTTAAGGTATGTGTATGTAGTCATATGTCCTCTAACATATACTTATATGTTTGTCTAAATATCTTCATATTAAATAGTATATAAGGTGATTGCATTTTTCTAAAGAATATGACATAACATATGCTGGTATACTCATGAATAATTGATATCCTATTTTCTTAATTATTTCCTAACCAAGGATATTTAGAAATGATAGCTATATGTACAAATTATCTTATAACCACAATCTCCATTATAATTTATTTGTACATAGTGATAATTTCATGGACTTTATCCTAGATAGTATACATATATCAAGCATATATATATTTAAGACTAAATTGATAAACATGCCAAAACATAACATTTTATTAAATATACTAAGATATGTAATCCCTATACCATTACAACAATTGTCTCTAGGACATCTTATACTAATAGGTAAAGCCCCCAATTATATGTGACCCTTTGCCATTCACCACCCTTACCTCTACCATCACTATAAATCGCCACCAATTCTCACACTTTCCACCATCCACTATTGCCCCACCATCTCACCTCACTTACCCCTACAATCACCCACAACTTGCACCACTATCATAACACCCATGAAAAACTCCATCGACCTCATCTATCTCAACCATCACCATGCCTAACACACACTACCACTACTAACATATATAGACTAGTACCATCTCCCTCCCACCATACATCCTTACCTACCACCACATTCTCTCCATTACTACTACCACCCACTATTATCATCCTTCACCAACACTTTTCCCTCCAACACTATCACCACCATAATATGATGATTTTATTTCAAATATGTCACATCCCAATTCTGATCTTGACCAACATGAAGACACCTTTCTGATATCTCCACCAGCCTAATACGTTAACTCTATTGTGTTTTTATTTTGTTATTACACCTTTGAGTATATGTTATACATAAATACTCTTCTATTGCTACTTAACCTCCTATTCATTTCATATTCAATTATCAAAACATATATAAATTTGAGATTATTATGTAATTGTCTAAAATTAATATTATCTTTAGTAAATACAAATTTATATATATATAGTTGAAACCTAGGGGAAATTTTTTTTCCAAAATTATTTAATATGCTTAATCAATTTAAGTATTAGTCATCAAAACTAATACTAACATTAATTCTAACATTTAATCAATACATACAAACTAACATACAATAATATATATATATACCAAACTATGATACTACCATGAAGCCCTCTAGTTTTAATTAATCAAGTGGGCCTTTCTAACATATTTCCTAGTGACTTGCTACTCAAAATAGCCTACTTATCTTTCTAAAGGCTTGTTAGATAATTAGGCTTTTGCAATAGTCCTAATTCTAAGCCCAACTTACAAAAAATCCTAAGGCCTTTTCTTACTTACTTACTAGCCACATTTACACTTGTCATTCCCTTTTTACCTTCTTGCATATTACACGACTACATACTTAAATATCATATATTATACTCTCTCTTTTTTTATTGCTACATCATCATAACAGAATGGAATAGTGAAAAGTAGGAATGAAGAAAGATTACTCAAGTCCTAGGTGATGTAACAAACTTAAATCATACATGTTATTATATTCAAGGCTACAAGAGTGATGTAGGGCCTCTAATGTGAACCACCTTAGCCCTATACAAGAATTGTGGTTCATTCATACTAACCATGAGTACATAGTGAAACTTTACATAGAATTCACCATGAGCAGTGGAAAAATTCCAACATCAACTATCATTGAGAAATACCGACAAATCCATCTTGTTGGAGAGTGGGAGAGTCCTTTGCAATATCTGGAAAAAAAAAAAGAATAAACAACTAAAGTGAGTATAAAATACACAATAAAGGGCTATCTAATCGCTACTTTGGTGGGTTCAAGCTAGAAATATCTAACTTAGAAGCAATGAATTCACTAGCTCATATTTCATGATTCATTAGTTTATTGAAAGCATATAAATGTTAGTAAGCTTATTTTTTTAAGAAACTTACCATTTACTAAAGAAACTATCAAGTAACTAAGAATGGCTAAATGATATAATGGTTCCAACTTTTGTCTCCCTTCATTCTTAGCCCTCTCTCCTCTAACCATTTCCCTCCATTCATCCTTATCCCTCTCTCCCTAAATGGCACTGGACCTTAATCTTCCCCCATCACATTTTTATCGGATCCATTTAGGCTTAACAAGTCAAAATGTGTCATATGGTCATTTTGGACCAAGATTCATAAGGTCCATTTAACAATAAGTGAAGAAATATCATTCTTGTGAAGCCCATTTTATTTACAAGTTTAGGTCCATTACCTAGTTTTATTTTAGAACATCTTTCTTATTTCAAACATTAAGTTACCATATTACCCTTATTCATGTTTTTAGAAATTCCTACCCCTTTGGAAGACAAGAAAATCATAAGCCATTTTATCCATTTTAGCAAACTTTTTGTGACATCTAAGGGAGTGGGCCATTTCATGGCTATAGCCCCCTTTTAAGGAAAAACAAAGGGAATCTTCCCTTTGTTTTCACAAGACACGTGACCTACTAGCCACCATTTTGGGTATTTTTCTTTTTGTTTCACATTTTCACAACTTCCATATTTTACCAAATACAACTCAACATGCATACTAGTATGTTATCTCTTATGGATCTTAGGCTTTTTTTCCTTTCTAAAATCCATATAGAAGCATCATGAACTAAATAAACAATACATATGAAAGGTTAAACAAAATCCACCTTGTTTGCCCTTGAAAACTCTTGAACATGAGCTTGCCTCCATCAAGAGTGTCATTTTTCTTCTTCTTACCCCAAAAAAAAACCATTAATTTTCAAGCAAAAGCCATAAAAGAACATAAACTAGTAAATACAACATTCTAAGTAAGCATTTCTAACTAAAACACATCTAAGAAAGGGTAGAGAGTACCCTCACTCTTACATGAGGGTGGACAAATTTTTTCACCTAGAGCCATCAAGAAACCAAGTTTTCCTCCCCTAAACATCCAAAGTTAGTGTTAAAAGAAATTTTTGAAACTCTTCCTCTCCTCTTTCTTAGAGAACCTGAAACCCATCCCTTTGCAAGATCAAGATGGGTTTTGCAAGTTATCTTAGTTTTACAAAGGTGCTCTTGGTTTTTTTGAATGATCAAGAGAAAAATATGATCAAATTCAAGAGATTATCTTCTTCATCTTTTTAAAAACTCAAAGCATTCTTGCATATTTTCAAAACTCATTTTATATTTATTTTTTAGAAATAAGGAGCAAAATAAGAAAATGAAAAGAAAAGGAGAGCTTGAAGAAATATTACCTCAAAAGCTTGAAGATGAAAGGTGTTTTGGAGTTTTTGTGTGAAATGAAAGCTTGAAAATGAGTAGAAGGAGATAGGGATTCAGTTTTAGCTCTTTGTAGGTGAAGTAAGATGAGTAAAAAGTGAAGTGAAGAAGAAAGGAGGTGGTTTTATTTTTGGCTTTAGTAGGTGAGAATGAGAGGATCTTTTTTTTTTTTTGTAGAGTAAAAAGGAGATGTAACCTTGAGCTTAAGTGAGGGGAAATGATAGAAAACAAAAGAAAGGCCTTATCGTGCAATTGAGTGAGGAGAGTGAGGTTTACTTCCTTTAGTTGTGAGTAAGTGAATGAAGGTAATGATGATGAGTTTAATGAAGTGAGATTAAGATAGATTCTTGTCTCCTATAAGTAAACCATCTTATATGCATCATCTCCTCGTTAATGAAGTGAATCTACTTTTATTAAATGAGCGTCTCCTCATAAATGACTAACTCTCTTTCTCTAGATTTTTCTTAATCAAATTCCTTCTTTCTTTCCAAAAGTGGTTGTCCACTCTTAGTGAGAAGGGATAAGTTGTTCCTTTTTTCTTCTTTTAGTTACACTCTAATTATTTTCCTAGGCTTTAGTTTTTCTAATCATTAATTTATATACTTTTTAGAAAAAATGGGTAGATAAGATTTAATTGAGCTAACTTAATTTTCAAGTAAATACTAACTCTATCAATATATATTTATACTGACTTTTCCACACACAGAGTGAAATTCAAATTCTTTAATTTTCCTAACTCTCGTTTACTTAAAATGCCATTATCTTAATTTTCCTTATTTTATTTAGTCAAACAAAAAAAATTGAATATCACATTTTTAACATACTATCATTATACTTATATTGACTCTTCAAATCCCAAAAATTCCCCTTTTCTTGCCATGCAAGGTTTTCAGGAAGAGGTCATACCTATTAAGTTTTCCTTTTTGACTTCTACCTGTCCTTTGATCTCATTTTGATCATTTTGCTCTTACCTAGTCAAAGAATTTTGGACTTCTTCTAAACAAAGGAGTACAAGTTTTTGTGCTCCATAAGGAGGCCCTACCACACCCTCTTCTTCTTTTAAGTACGAAGTCCTTAAATTTGGACATTTGTTTAGAAGACCCACTCTTAAAACTTCTTTTTAGGCTATAAGTTTCCTAAATTAAAGTCCAATTCTACCTATGGACTTGGTTTATAAATATGCGCTTGTCTAACTAATTCCTAATGGGTAATGTCTCAATTCATCATGAGCTCTTATTTCTAAGTTTATTCTCAAGAAACAGCTTCTAAATTATTGACCCATAATTCTAATCTATATTATTATTCTCTGACAAAAATTAATTAAATTGCTCTTATTAATTTTAGGTACATGTTGGCGGATGTCATAAAATAATTGTTAATATTATATATAATGTCTTCTATTATGTAATAAAAGATATATAACAATATGCAGTTATGTATATTTACTATAACACATCAAGCATTATATAGTACAATAGGTTATATTATGCATACCTTATTTGATACAATCCACTGACTCTTATATTATTGACACTTATTCTATACGGTGTGCTAAATGAGCTCTAAGTAGTTTTAAATTATATTTATATCTATTTGGAGTTTTTCTCTCTTCAAGGTCTTAGGTTTGAACCCAAGACCTTGGCAATATGCTACAAAATGCAAACCTTTGATTGTCCAAACTTATTCTGGTTAACCAAAGACTACAAATATTTAAGGTTGAAAGCTTCAGTTAGGAGCAAAGTGAAAAAGGAATAAAGTGAGAAAAAGGAGAATATGAGGGGGAGAGAAAGGGGAAGGTTGGGTCTTCCCCTATGACTAAGAAGAAGTGATTTTTTATGGCAATACATGAATGAAGTGCACCAGAGAGTTCAGGAGTAAGAAGTCAAAGGAAGAAAAGAAAAAAAATAGCTAAAATATTACATTGGTGAGCTTAAGAAGATTCGAAGATACTTTTGAGATAAGAGATATCCAACTCATAACTTATCCTTCAAGCTCTTTCTTATATTAATGCTTACAGTTAATTTCTCCCCACTTTCTTATAATATAGTTAAGGGTTTTAGGGTTCATTTAACCAAGTGTTTCAAGGAAGTTTCTAGGAATTTGGGAGCTCACTAGAGACATAGAGTGCAACAGATCACCACTAGATCATTGTGATAGCTTCAATGGGACCTTAATGACTCTTAGGGCAAAAGGTAAGTAACTATATCACCCTTCTCCCTTTAATGAATGTGTAAGGTTTGATCTTGATAGATGTAATAGTTATGCATGATAAAGATGAGATTGGTCCTATGCATATTATAGCTATGATCTAGTTATGATACATGTATATTGTATGCATGACCTAAAAAGTTGGATTGAAAATTTCTCTTACTAAATTGATAAACTCACTCCTTCTTTAATATGTTCATATTCAGATGTTATAGCAGCGCTTCCTTCCATCTCTTGAGTTACAGGTAGAATTTCAATATGCATATGTCCATTTATTAAGTGATGTATAGTGTGCCCAACCAGACGAACTCCATTAGACAGATTTTATTTTTGGATTCATTTACTTTTAAAATTGTATTGTTTGTTTACCATTTCGGGGTTTTAAAACTACTATACATGCAATTACTTTATTATATTTGGACGTATGGATTTTATATAGATTTGTTATAAATATTGAAATGTTTTATGCATGAAAGACAACTTCAAGGTTCTTGGGTTACCGCTTTGGTGACCCAAATCAGTCACATTCTCATAAATTTAGGAATATGACAAAGTGATATTTATATTCATTAAACTATTTAGCTCAAACCTATTAGGGCTGCTTGTGTTTTTGTAAGATTAGCTTGGGGAACACATCCTGAAAACCAATCACAGCAACCTACCTTAGGTACTAGGGATATTTAATGCATATGTATTGGTTATAAAATAAAAGAAAAAGAAAATTTGTACGTATATTATTATGCATAAAGAAAGGAGTTTTATTTTCTTTGTATGCATGATTGATATATTATAAGCTTGGTTTGCATGCCCTAGTTTTTGTAAGCCCACCTGTCCGTTGTTTGCCAAGGATGGCTATGCCCCAGGATCAGGATATAATATGATACTACTTAAACTACTTGTTAGCTAGATTTAGTATGACACTGACCTCGTTGAAAGCTTATAGCATTACTCTCATATCCTCTAATTCTTTGAGATTACTAACGTCAAAATTCAAACTTAATACATGGGTGGTCAAAATGAAAATGAACATTACCAATTGAACGAACGTAAAGATTATTTCTAGCTAAACCAACATAGGGTTTGTTACCCAAATTTTACACATTTCCATAAATTGCATATTTGCTCCAAAATATTTTTTATAATTACATTTTCACCCGATGACTTAATGCTTATAGAAGCTGTCCAAATCAAATATTCCAAAACTTTTCCTAGGCTTTCTAGATTCTCAGTTCTGCCCAGAACTTACAAAAATTGTGCTCAAGTGCTCAGAATTTCTAATATTTATAGTTGAACCCTAAATTTCATGTTTTCTTTTAATTTAAGCCCTTAACTATTTTCTATGATTCAAGTTATATTTTTCTCTAACTTCCTATACGTAGATGAACCTCTTGGAAAGTTTAAACTGATTGTGTAGTTAATCCTCTTAAACTAGTGTTCATAATGTTAGTCTTTTAAGGCTACTTTCTAACAAATAATTCATTAAAACCCATAAAACTTCAACTAGTTGGCACAAGGTGAACTTAGTGTTCGCTACAACTCAAAAGAACAATTTTAAGCCTCTCAAATCATTAGAAACCTATTTCTTCCCATTTAATGGATATTATAGGTTTATTTATTGACACATTTTAGGATTCGAGAGGCTTGTAAAAATTGTTTTAACCCAAGGTTAGTTCCTATTATATTTTAAAGATATTTTAGGTCTATTTAATATTGACATAGATAAAAATTATTAACTCTTATATTGCGAAGTCTAGAGGCCGAAGTATCCATATTTCCGCGGGCAAGATTTCCCAATCATTCAAGTCATAGAATCCATTCCAATCACTCATCATTGTCACATAAACATTCAAAACCATAGGTGATACAAGAGTAGGTTCAAACACTAGGAAAAAAAACAAAAAAGAAAGAACAATAGTTGGGTACCATATTAACTTCAATCATATGCTTGATGGAATTTACTAATATGGTTTTAATGTCAGATCCTACATTTAAAAACATTTTTTACTTTCTTTTCAAAACTCAGTCGTGGACTTGTAAGTCTTCTTGTTTCTTTCTTTAACGTTGTAGACATTAGGGTTTGGGGGAAGAAAAACATCAAATTCACAAACATCTACTTTTAAATTTGTTTGATTCAAATCAATCTTTGGTGAGGCATTATATCAATAAGTTTCATCAAAGTTTGGATAGAATCAAAGTCATAGTCAGAAAAACTAATTAGTAAGACCAATTCTTATATATTATGTATGATAAAATATGATATTTAAAATATTTTTGTTAAAGGCAAATAAAAATAATTTATATTATATTATAATTGTCTTCAACGAATTTTTATATTTTAAAATTATTTAATGATAATATCACTAATAACATTATTAAAAATATTATTTTGAATATGTTTGATCACGTATTTATTACATAAATGATTTTTATGAGATTCATAATTGAGAAAGTTCATTTTATACAATATTAATATGTTTCTTAAATTCATTAGCTTTCTTGCAAAACCACTAAATTTCTTTCAATACATAAAACAGTTGATTTGGATACATATAATTTATTTATTTATTTATTTTTTAAAAATTAGAAGATCCATATTTAAAATTTAGATAGATAAAATTGTATTAAAAGAAGAAACTATAAATCCATTGAATTCAAGTAACTTAAATAAATAGATGATATATATATATATATATATTTTGTATAAGTGGTAGATAAATTTTACAATTTAGAGGGATCAATTGACCCCACTAATTTGTATGTCCCGACGTCATCAGGTTAGAGTTGATATTTGTGTAAAAATTATAAATTAAGGGATGATAGTGACACAAACAAAAATTTAGAGGATAAAATTAACATAAATATTTAGAGGACTAAAATTACATTTCAACCTAAACTCTTGGTATCGGAAGAAAACCAAAAGAAAATTCAGGAAGATGGTAATGTACCTTGGACTCTTCATTTCTGATATTTTTTTCTAAGTTGGAATTCGCAATGGTACTTGGGATTTTTGTTTTCTGACAACGCAAATAACCCGGAATCAGGCGGTCCTGGAGACGGCGTCCAAGTCAACGCTTTCTCTATTATGCGTTTGTTTTCTTTCTTTTACAACTTTGTCTTGTCGAATCAGAATTCAGAAACTCGAGCGCTCAATTTCTAAGAAGATCCAATCGGAAATGGACGCAGCTGCACCTTCAACCACCGGTAGCGGTGGCCCGGCACCATTTCTTCTGAAAACCTATGATATGGTGGACGATTCATCTACCGACGACATCGTTTCGTGGAGCTCCAACCAGAACAGTTTCGTCGTTTGGAACCCGCCTGAGTTTGCTCGACTTCTTCTTCCTACCTATTTCAAGCACAACAACTTCTCTAGCTTCATTCGACAACTTAATACTTACGTAAGTTCGAATTACGATTCTTGTTATCATTGGTGTTTGTTTATGTTGACTTTTTTTTTTCTATAATGCTGCACAAAAATTTTGCGATCTGTTTCGGGGTAGGGAAGTGAGAGGAAATGGAAGAAATTGCCGATCCCTCGTTTTCGTTCTCGCCAATGATGAATTGGCACCTTTTTGTAGATTGGAAAAGCTGATGAATTCGATTATATGCTCTGAATTCCATCATTTAGGGTTTTGCTTAAGCATAGAAGGACGAGGGCTCTGGCTTGGTCTTTTGTGATTTTCATTGAATTAATCTTCAAAGTCGGATTCCTAATCATCAACATTTGTATCCTCATTAATGCTGGAGCAACATGGCGGAGTAACTTGAACAGTAAATAACTGAATGTTTAAGTTAGTGAATGATGAAATACTTACTAGAGTAGCTGCTAGAGAAATTTGAATGGAGCCTATGTTGGAAGTTTGGACTGTTCTTTTAAGAAATTGATGATGAGAAAAGCAATTTGAAATCAAAGTTTTAATAGTCGCTTCAAGCTGTTTCTTACTTTACCACTTTGCTACAAAGTCAGCCGCTGTGATGGCACAAACTATAAAGTGAGCAAGATTATTTTTCTGTTGATTACTAGTTTAACAAGCTTGAATATTGAATCAGATATATATGAACCCATTTCTTCCTAATATGTACCGCAAATAAGTCAAATCTTGGTTCTTTATCTTTCTTTATTCAATGTTTAGAAAATTATTAGTAGACTGCCCATAGTTTATCTCAGTGAAGAATTATTCGTACATATTCCTATATCTCTGTTCATTCTCTGTTGAATTGTAGCTCTTCACTTTAAAACTATGGCTAATTATGTTCTTTTCTGTGTGAGGTTTCCATCTGAATATTTCATAGAAGAATGATGTTCTATTGTTATCTAGTGTGCTTCCAATTAGATCTGCATAACCTGAAGTTGAACATTATAAGTTATTGAATGTCTAAGAACATTAACTCAATATTCTGTCAGTTTGGAGGGTGATTAATTAATAACTATTACCTTTGGATGTTGGCCATATAGGATAACAACAAAACAAGGTTTGCACAGAGGACTCCCTCTGTCTTCTGGCTCCCCAAAAATCCTGTTTATTGTGTCTCCCTTTAGTTTGTAGGCCTTATGTTGGTTCTTCCAAATAAATTTTTATTTTTGCGGCTGTCCTCCAATTGGTTATCACCATTGCCCTTACAAAATTCTTTGTTTCTATTGTGATATGTTTCTTGATAGGGCTAATAGGAATTGGAGAAGCCTCAACTACTACAGAGATAGTCACATGGGTTTTCTTATTATTGTCTTCAGTCTATACTGATTAACAGGGCGGTTATATATCGATTTCTGTGGTATATCTTAAAATGCACTAGGTCTTCAATTATGAAAAAGATATCTGTTACTGTAACTAGTTCTAGCGCCCATCTAGTTGCTTTGACAAGAATATTTAATGAAATTGTTAAGTTCGCGAAGTGCTTAATATTGGGTTGAGTGGTACTTAAACACAAACCCATCGCCAGTTTTACCCTGAAAATATAAGAAAAAATTCCTTTTAGCATCATGGCATATAGACCATGCCACCAGGTTTATGCAAAATGTTCTTGGTCATGATTTCTGTTGTTGCCATTCTGACATGGAAAACATATTAAAAAGGTCTGACATTTGCTAATGTCTTGACCTTTATTATGTTAAAAATTATAGAGCTTTTGCTGAAAATGCTTTAATCCTTCCCCCTTTATTTTTTCAACAAATTTGAATTGCAAACAAGTCCAATTTTTAATTCCAAGACAATTTGTTAATTTCCTTATTTTTTCATTCTAGGGAGATAGATCTTCTTAAAGCAAATGTAATTTTAATATTTTGTGTGCCCTGGAGAATTTTATGTTTTAAATAATAGATAAACTGCATTAGGAGCAGGTTATGGTTATTGCATGCTGGTCTTCTATCCACAGATCAATGGTTATTTGAATTTGAAAGTACTTCTGTGATTTCAAATGTTTCTGTTGTGAGCCAGTACATGTGGTAATAAGGGGGAAAGTGAAACGTGTCAATTTTTTTTCTTTTTGTGAAGGAATTTGGAAATTATTGTTATGTTTCATTGTGGGGCAACAAGAACTAGCCTGGTTCATGGTCTCCAAGAAGTTGTTGCAAAAGGATTGTTGACAGTTAGATGAATTGAAAAAAGAAAAAATCTGTCAATCCCCAGGAGCAATGTGAGCCTTGATTCTGAATTTTATGCATTTGCTTAATCTTTCTTTTGTTATGCTTATAATAGAGTTATGCCTACATGCCTATCTGATCTATAATCTCCTGGTCTTGGAAGAGTTTCATTTCAGAATGGATTAAAGCAAATAGAAAACTAAGATAGAATTGGATATGATGAGCTTCTGTCCTTTACTGTCACCCTCCCCCCCCCCCCCCAGGCGCTTGGCAGAGGGAGTTTTTGGCACATAATTAAATTTGATTTTTTTTCTTGGACATGGTCTACTCTCAGGGATTTCGAAAAATAGATCCTGAGCGGTGGGAGTTTGCCAACGAAGATTTTGTGAAAGATCAAAAGCATCTTCTTAAGAATATTCACCGCAGGAAACCTATTCACAGTCATAGTAATCCTCCAGGTTCTGTCATGGATTCAGAGAGGGCAGCATATGAAGAAGAAATAGAGAAACTTTCACGGGAAAAAGCTGCTATTGAATCCAAGATTTTTAGATTTAAACAACATCAGTCAGCTGCAAAGCTTCACCTGGATGATGTAATGCAGCGGCTAGAAGGCATGGAGAATAGGCAGAAGACTTTGCTGAACTTCTTTGAGAAGGCTCTTCAGAATCGTGATTTCATCAAACAGCTTTCACAGAAAATTGAGTCTATGGATTTATCAGCACTTAATAAAAAAAGACGATTGCCTCAGGTGGATCACTCGCAGCAAGTTTCTGAAAGTACATTTGTTGACAATCATAGCAATTCTAGAACAGAATTTGGGAATGTTTTTCACCAAGACTTCTCGAATAAACTCAGACTGGAATTGTCACCATCTCTTTCAGATATGAATTTGGTATCACGTAGCACACAGAGTTCAAATGAAGAAGGGCAAAGTCCGCAAAAGAAGATATCTGAAGGAGAACCAAGAGGAGTGCACACTAAAGCAGCTCTTTCATTTACGCCTGAAACATTAGAGCTTGCAGATACTGGAGCATCTTTTACTTTTAAGATGGATTCATCTTTATCACGAAGAGCTACAGCTGCTGAAAGCCCAAAACTGCATTCCCTACAGCCAAGTAATGAAGATAGTGATAGTCATATATCCTGCCATCTAAATTTAACGTTGGCATCTTCTCCATTGCAAGTCAATAGAAATTCATACTCAGCAAGATCACCCCATATCGACTGTCAGGAACTTGGCAAACTGATGGAAACCAGATTTTATGCCTATGGCAAAGAATCTGATAGTGCAGTTCCTCCAAACAAGAGTCCAGCTAATGAGTCTACCAATTTAGCTTCCTCACAGGAGGCTCCAGGTCAGGCGGCTCCAGCTGCTCCAGCTAGAGTAAATGATGTATTTTGGGAACAGTTCCTTACTGAAAGACCAGGATGTTCAGACAATGAAGAGGCAATCTCCAACTATAGGGCAAATCCATATGACGAGCAAGATGAAGGCAGGTCAGGTCATGGAATCTCCAAAAATGTTAAGAATATGGATAAGCTCACACTTTGAGCGTGTTGTTTTACAAGAGTTCCTTTTTTCTGTACTGATGGTGTGCGGTTTGCATGAATCCTATGCATGCAATTTGAAACTTGACTTCAAACTGCACTGCAAATGACTGAATTATATCATGTCACGCTCAGAATACATCATATGCTTCTCTAATTTCTACCTGATGCCGCACGCTGTAAAATCATTAATATTTTTTTGTCCTTGGCAATGACACTTGTAGAATGTGTATTGGCTACATGACCGTTATTTAGATATTGAAGTTCTGAATGGTTTTTCGCACTGTCAATATTACTATAAACTTCTCTGTTAATGAATTTGTGGCTTTTCTTCATTTTTATGTTTGTCTGGTAAAATTATACACCAGGTAAAATGTTGAATAGTATATGTTTTACAAGTTATGGAATTCTTCTCATCTCAGCTGGCATGGCATCAGTAACATTGGCTCTGATCTGAACTGTGTGTGTTGATAAATAGCCAGGGTACATAATGCTATTGGCTCATCCTAATCATTAAAATTGTATTATGAAAATTGTAACCATATACCTTCAGAACACAACAATGAGATGATGTCCTTCACCTCTGCGTTTCTAAAGAGAATGGGAAGCACCAGTATATGTTGTCTTTGGCAAGGATTTTCGTTGTGGTTTAATTAACTCTGCACTTTCTTGTAGTTTTAATACTGACCAGTCTCACGTATGTAATTTTAAAAATTGTATAAAGTATAAACTAGTACTCACTGGTTTTCATCTTTGTCATGGAAAAAAGGATTAAAAAGAAAGAAAAAAAAATAACCTTCAACAGTCTTGAGGAGAATGGAAGGAGTGAGAGGACAGGAAATGTTATTGTATAACTTTTTTCCTTGTTTGAAAGTAAACAAGTTTTAGTGGAAGAGGATAAAGGAATGGGAGATTGTAATCAAGGATAGGGCTTCCATACCTTGGCTATAATCATGGATATCGATGGTCTAATTGACATACCAATAAAAGAATGATATGTTGTTTGTATGAAAAGGTTTTTAGGTCAAGTATTTTCTTTCAAACCTTTTAAATTGAACTCAAATTTGTCATAATTTTATTTTTACTCCAAGTATTTTTTATTTTTTGAATGCACCTGTGGGTTAATAAAAAACAAGTTGGATCAGTGATATTTTTTTTGTTTTTTTGCTACACAAATTCGAAAACATTTTTGTTTGTCCTAAACCCAATTATTTGAAACACATTAAATAGACAATTTTAAAAGAAAAAAAAAACACAAACACATTAAAGAAGATAAATTTAAAAGAAAAAAAAACACAATGTTGTTTTAATGAAGCTAAGGAAAAGAAGCAAACCAAACGCATTTGGTTGTAATTACTATAAAAACCTAAGAATAATTTTTAAACCCAGGGTGAAAGTCAGGAATTAAAGCTTGAATTGGTGTCATCGAATTAATCAAATAAATTGTCATCAAATTATTGCAACTTTTATATGTTAAATTACAAAAATTATCACCTTAATAAATATAATAACATATTAAATATTGTCAAAAATAATCAAAAATCAAATTCAATATTTATACATTACAAAAATAAATAATTATAATAGTTTATGATATATCAAAATAATCCTCCTCAAATTATTGTAAACTCCACATGTTAAATAAACATTGCCAAAAATTATTAAAATTGTCACCTAATTAAATATAATAAATATAGTAACGTATTATCACCTAATTAATAAATATAGTAAATTCTCATTAAATTATTGTAAATTCATATGTTAAATTATTAAAATTATCACTTAACTAAATATAGTAACTTAATATTACCTAAAAAATAATCAAAAACTAATTTCATTATATATATAGTTCATAAATAAATAAATATATATAACTTGCAATTCATGATATCAGCCCAATACTGACAGCACACTGTAAAAACTCATTTTGAGCCATTACTCGATATGTAAATAGAACAAAATATATGTACGATAAAAAATGTCATGTAGTTATTAGGCGCATGCTTTAAGTATCAATGCCCTTATGATTAATTCTCCAATATTCTCTATCTCTAACATTTTTGTACTCCTCCAATTTTGGAGATTTTGGAGGGCTTCTAAACATTCAAAGAAAAAGAAGGGAAGTTATCTTTTAATCATTCATTCTTGTTTTTTCGTTGTATTCCATTCTATCTTGTTGTCTTCTTTTTATTTTTTCTTCTAACTCCCAAACATTCCACTAGGTAGATAGGATATTATCCCACCAACTATAAACTTGGAATTAAAGTTTTAAATCATACAAAATTTTGAATTAATACTCATGGTTTATTTAGTTAATCATTTTATTTAATTTTGGAGAAAGTACATTTTACATTCTTGTAGTTTCATTGTATGAGAAATTACCTCCTTAAACTTTAAAAACCTATAAATTACACCTTTAAACTTTAAAAAAGTAATAAATTATCCTTTAAAGTTTGAAAAAATTATGAAGACATTAATTTTTTATTAAGTGTAACTCTAAACTAATAAATGTGTTACATATATCTAATTGAGAGACTTGTTTCTTCGTATAGAAAGCATGAAATTCAAATTAAATGCTATATTTTATTATCAAAATATAAGTTTTATGATCTAAATTTAGGAAATGATTAGAACTAATAATATGTATAATATAGACTTTTAGCATTGTAGGAGAAGATATATAAGTTCAACAAACTATATGAAACACATTTACTAGTTTAGTATTAAAACTAATAGTCAATTAACATTTTTATAGTTTTTTTTTTTAAATTTTAAGGGAGTAATTTGTAACTTGTTTAAATTTTAGGGGTGTATTTTATAGGTTTTTAAGTTTAAGGAGTAATTTGTCACCCAACCAAACTCTAAGGGTGTAAAATGTATTTTTCCCTTTAATTCTTTTTTTTAATGAAATTTTCAAATAGATATTACAATATTTTTGTATATTAATTTATCATGTCATTTTTCTTGTACTTTCATAATCACTTTTATGTATTTATTTAAAATATTATTTATTCTAATTTATTTCTACTAATTATATAATATAGAAATAAGTTGAAAATTATATAAAAATTATATGTCAAATTAATATCCAATGATATTGTTATAATTGTTTAAAAAGTTTATGAACATAATTTAGTGCATGATATATGTTAATGTCTAGGTTTTATATGGTTTAAGATTTCAATTTTATGTTTTAAATTTATGTTTGTTAATACCTAGATTTTACATAGTTTAAAATTTTTATTCTAAATTTTAAAATTATGTTAGGCTGGAAAGAAAATGTTAATATTTAATATTTTTCTTGTTTAGATTAAGGGAAAAAGGAAAAGAAAGAAAAATTAAATCTAAAATATGTGGTTATAATTTTTTAACACAATTAAAATTTGAAATATTTCTCTTTCTATTGACAGTAGATTTTGATTCTATCGAAATCCAGCCAACAAAAGAGGCTCTTTTGAGATTCAAACTACAATCTAGTTATCAATATGGCAAATATGAGACAAAAGACCAGAAAAAGGAAGAGAAACACCAGGAAACAGAGCTTTTAACGTGGTTCGACCAGATCTGGACAGTACCGGACCCTACGTTCACAGTAGTGTATTGACTTAGAAGAATTTTTACAAAGTTTTGGTGTAGTAATTCTAGTCTCTTTGATGATTACAGAGTGCTCCTTCCTCCTATTTATAGAAGGGAGGAGGCTACAATAGTAATTTTACAAGTTGTAAATACATTACATCATGCAATGTACGTACAAGATGAAACATATCCTTCAATTCGGCTCCTACAGATTATTTTCTACGGGTGGGACCCTTGTTTGCTAGGTGTGATGTATGTTTGTCTCCTGCCCAACAAGCTTCTCGCTAAAGGCCATACCTTGCGAACCAGAGTCTTTGACTTGGGGTCATTGTCATTTCCCTAGGCAGTGGGGTCGAGCTCATCCTTACTAAAGCAAGCTCGCGCAAGGACAGCTGTTGAGTGAACGAACCGGGACTTAGCATCCTCGACACCTTAGAAATCTGGGACTCTGCTACTACTTGGGCCTTCTGCCAGCCCGTTTAGGAAATCCTGGATTTTGCCTACAACATAAGCCCCCCAACTCTCAGCTCACTTCGTGGGCTGAGAGTTGAGCTTTAGTACCATACAGTCAAAGCCTTTATTGAGCATGCCATTTCATTTGTCCTAGACCGTTCTTTCCATTATACGTGTGATAACTCTATGAAAATAGAGTTATCTTAATGTTCCTAGACTTAAATTATTAAAGTATAAGAGTGATTCTTTGTAAATAAG
>JANHAO010002344.1:0-29030 GCA_026873985.1 Saraca asoca
CAGTATCTCTTTACTTGCATTATTCAGTAGTATATTTCAGCTTTATCATTTTACTTTGTTAATCATTTTAGTTAGCTCAACAAATAATTATTTGCTTCATTGGAATTTTACATTAAAGTGGCAAGAAATTCAATCCCTGAGGAGACGATACTCACTCACTCTATATTACACATTTGACTGCGTGCACTTGCGTAACTTGAGTGATAAAACTAACAAAACAAAACTCAATCAAACAAAAAGTTTTTGCCTATGTGAGGGAGATAAATCAAAGAAATTTGAACCCCACCAAACGTGGGTAGCTTAGAAATTAGGATTTTATGCAATTAGCCAAAAAGATGGAAATACCCGTGAAGACAAATTAGAGAGTTAAGTTGGATAATTATTCTTAAGTTAGGAAATTATGGAAAGGAAGAGGTGAAAAAAAAAATAGGGAAGGTAATGCTAGGATTTACTAAGAGTGAGATCAGTAGGGATTACTTAGAGCCACAAATTGAAGAGTTGGATAAAACTTCAATTTCAGGTACGTGAATGATTAGCAGGAATTAAGCCTATAAAGGCTTAAAAATAGAATGATTAGATGATAATGGTAGTATAAGCTCAAGAAATAATGATCAAGAATGAAAAGGACAAGTAAGTAATGAGAGCAATGAAGTTGTAAGAGGAAGATAGAAGAAATCAACACAACATATAACGGAGAGAAATGCTAAGTAGAATAGTAGTGGGATCAAGCAACAAGTATACTTGAATACAAGAGCTAATTAAAATAGAGACAAATATAAGCAAGAGGAAACAAAAAAAATGTGATAGGAAAGAAAGGAAATGTGAGAAGAAGGATTAAATAAAGTCACCTAGGCTCAATAGCTAATAAGGATGGCTACAGAGACCTTATGGCCCTACCATGTGAAAGTAGACATGGCGAACAACAAGGAAATCTAACTAATGATGAGTAAGCTTAATACAACTCACAAACGAGGACTAACATCAAGAAAGGAAGATGAACAACATGAAACTATAATGGCACATTAGAAAGATATCCAAAATAATGAAAGGATCTTTAGCTAAGCAATTTAGTTGCAGACCATGTAAGTGCATAAAAAAGACCCCATTAACTTTTAGTATTTACCTTTGTGTAAATGATTCTCATACCTAATATGATCAATAAGTGGTGAGATATGTCACAATTAGACCCAGGGGTCAAGATAGGTACTATTGTCACCTTATTGGATATTGATGTGCATCACTTAGAACAGATAAAGAGTTCACTAAAGCACAAGATGCGTCATCTATCCTAGACCAAGGTAGAGCTAATAGAGTCTTTTTGTTCTTTCATTTGATGCATATGGCTAGGGTCTTATAGTTTGTTTAAGTTACTTTTACATGATGATGATGTCACATATACGTGTGAATGAAGTCCTAGAAAAAGGGAACAAAAGGTATCCTAGTGTATCAAATGATATTAAAAAGTGTAGTATGTTTGATTATATGATTAGCACTCAGGGACTCACATGAAGCATGACAAGATCTAGCTAGTGTAAGTACTCTGAAAGGTACCTATGTTTCTTTAATGAATGTTATGTTTATGGGATGTGTTAAGTACACATAAGGGCATGTATAGAATTCTATGTTAGAATGAAACATCGTTTGTTATGAATATTATTATATATTTGTATGAATAAGCATCTAGTATAAGCTAGTATGCTTTATAATTAATATAGGAAAGAGATAAAGCATTACAACAAGATAAAAGGAGAATAGATTCAAGTTAATTAGAATTAACACGAGGATAAGAACAAAAGATCATGTATAAATACATAAGGAAGAATAAAGGATATCAATATGTAGTGAGTGAAGTGATGATCATGGATCAAGGATAAGGAATATATAAGTAACAATAGAAAGAGATCAGAAAGAACCAAAACTAGAAGACAAGAATCAACAAATTTGATGAATACTATAGTAGTTAAGATGGGATTAGAGTAGTGTAGTACAAGCATGATGGACACCATAATGTTCAAGGCAAGTTTAGTGCAAACCAAAAGGATCAAGACAAGCAAGCAAAAAGCATAGAATAAGAAGGATATGGATAAAGACATGATTAGGAAGATGGATGAGGATGTAGATGTAGATCAACTAGTGACAAAGGAATGTAGATTAATGAAGTAGCTAAGAGCTTGATGAAAGGATTAAGGACATAATAACAAATTGAATTGTTGGAACAAGATAGGAATAAACCTTTAAAATCAAGAATGCTCATATGGGACAGTTTAAGGATGAATAGTATAAAAAGGTAGAATTTGTAAATTCCTTTAGGGTTAACCTGATTGAATTTGAATATGGGTCCGAAAGGGTGATCAGTTGTAATATCCTTAAAACATAGGCTCAGATTAGAGCAAGTCTCCTAATGAAAAAGGTAGTAGAATTAAAATTTCATAACTTCAAACCTAAATCACAATAAGACCACATGATAAGTTAGGCTAAGGACCCTGGCCACGAAGAGCCTTGATGATATGAACATGGGACACCAAGCTGAGGCTTACCAAGAAGCCTTGCAATTGCCAAATGAGACCTATGACTAGAGCCAAGACAAAGAAGATGAGAGAAGTAACTCAAGGGTATTTTCATGAACTTTGGAGCTCACATGAGGAGCTAGGACTTGGAGGTTCAAGGTCCATTTGCTTGGAAGCTTTACCATCTAGTTAAGGGCCATTTAGGTATCACCTTGGATAGCCAAGTAAAAGTATAAGAAGTTGGAGACCACTTCAAAAGTCAAAAGCACACAACTAGAATGGCCAAGTAAAAGGAAGAGAGGAAAGTAGTAGTGGTAATTGACCAAAAAGAGCAAAAAAAGTAGGTAAAAGTAGAAAGAGAGGAAGAATGAGAGACCCATGAAGACTAAAAGACAAACAAGATTCATTGGCTCTTCTAGCAAGGCTTGGTAAGAAACTAATAGACTCATAAGGAAAATGGCAACATATGGGCAAGAACCACCCCAACAAACTCAATTCAAAATGCAGAAAGGGAAAAATGGAAGGGAAAACCAAAAAAGGCTATAAAATGCATACCTAAAAAGAGGAACCTCGAAAAGTAGCTTAGAGTGCCAAAAAGTCACCAGAAAAATGTGAAGTAAAAATAACATAGAGAAAAACCTAAAACTTCAAAGTCAAAATGCAAAAATGTTTCCAGAAGAGTCTAATTTGATATTTATAGAATGAAAGAGGAAAATTTGGTGGCTAGAAGAGGCTAAGATAAATGGCCCAGATGATGATCCCTATCATGACATCACACAAACAAGTATTGAGAAACATCGAGAAGGCAAAGTAATTATGAGCATAGATGGTGGTCAGTGGATAGCTAGCCAGGAACATAAAGAGTCCTCGAGTCATTTGTTTAATGTAATCACTGTAAGGAAAAAGGTAAATGACAGTGCCTAAAATGACTTGTTTGGAATACTATCAATCAACATAGAACAAGTGAGCCAATTATAGCATCACTTGAAACTGAAATCACTAAGTAAGGCCAAAAGGCCATGCCCTAAGTCAAATGATTAAGAGCATCAGGTCTATCAACTAACATCATAAACTTGATCACTAGGTAGACTCAAAACAAATCAATCTTCCAGCCATCTATAACAATTGGTGTGATCAAAGATATACACAAACAACATGACTACATCACAAGTGTTAGGCAAAAATCTCACTCATGCCATTTAGGCTAATTGGCATGATCATTGCCTGTACAAGCACCAAGTTGCTCCTCTTTTGATCATCTTCTTCACAATTATTGAAACTTTGCTTGAGAACTAATTTGAGCATCATAGTGTACTTGACAAACCATTTCTATCATGTATGACTAACCACTTCTGTCGTGTCTGGTAGACTTTGTTATTTGTGCAAACCATTACTTCACTAGTTTTCACTCTCCTAGTCAATCCTCTCTAAAAAAAGAGTTTCACAATTTATAAATATTTTATATTCCTTTTACACTTAGTATTTTATCATGCTTATGTGCTAAACTGGATACTTATGATTGGTTTGTTAATTTGGTCAATTCCAAAGCTTAATTAGATTAATTTGGTAATTTTGTACTATTTTAGATTTTTAGGTGTATCTAAAATTATGCACTTTAGTTTTAGTTGATTTTTATGTCCTTGGAAGATAAGAAGAACCCATACAAAAGTAATGAAGAGTCCCAAGCCCTATTTAGCTATTTAGAAGGTCAAATTCAGCCCAAAGGCCAAAATAAAGTGTTGACTAGCTGACCCAAAATTAGTCTAAGTATTTTAACCATATTTGGAGCTCTAGACCTCAATTCAGTATAAACCTAAGCTCATTTGATAGCTAAGATCCACCTCCACAACTTTCATGAAGGGTTTAAAGTTTCAAGGTTGTGAATCCAAGTAATGAATTTTGTTATAGGTTGGATTGCTTTGTAAAACTATTTTGTTAAGTTGGAAATTGAATTTTTAAGAAAATTAAAGGCCATTTGATTGCTAAGAGATGGAACTATAACTTCTATGAAAAGACCCACATCCATTTGTGCCTCCTTCCAATCCAAGTAGAGAAAGAAGTGAACTCATATAAAAACCTATTTATGACGTAAATGATTCATTCTTTTACATTCTTGTCTTTGTCTCTACTTTTGTAAGAAAGATGAGCTCTCCTAGGGAAAAAACACCAATCCCATTTATGTCTTTTTTTTTCTTCTATTTTTGTTTGTGATTTTGTTATTATGTGTAGCTAAACCTTTTATTTAATCTAAGAGAAATTTTCGTTCAATTCTCTTGTTAATTATGAAACTTATTTCTATTATTAATTTATTCTCAATTTGATTTCCTTGTTTCTCTAGTTTAATGTAATAAATTGTTTTGGATGATTGATTAATTGGGCCATTAATTGATTTTTCATTGTAATTAATTGCTAGTTAAGCTTGTATAATCAAAGTTGTTTATGGGTACTTGGCTTGAGTAGTCATTTGGTGTTGGTCAATTATTATAGAGAAACATAAGATGATTAATGAATTTGCTACTGGGGTGAGTTTGTTAATCAATCTTAGTATGTTTTGGCTCTTAATGTTATTACTGAATTGGTAGGGGTGCTGAGCTTTGATCAATTCAACAATAAAGTTAATTTGGGTGCTAGGCTTAGTTAACAAAATTAAAGGGTAGTTAGTAAGAATTAATATAGGTGTTAAGCCTAATTTGACTCTTGGCTTAGTGGTCAAAAAAGGAATGAAACTTTTGTGTCTATTATCAGTCATTGAATTGAATGTATTACATTAAACTAGAGAAACAAGGAAATCAAATTGAGAATAAATTAACAATAGAAATATGTTTCACAATTAACAAGAGAATTGAAGGAAAATTTCCCTTAAATTAAAAAAAAGGTTTAGCTACACATTATAACAAAATTACAAACAAAAATAGATTGCTTTGGATGATTGATTAATTAGGCTTATTAATTGATTGTTCATTGCAATTAATTACTAGTTAAGCTTCTATAATCAAAGTTGTTTATGGCTATTTGGCTTGAGTAGTCATTTGGTGTCGGTCAATTATGCTAGAGAAACATAGGATGATTAATGAATTTGCTGCTGGGGTGAGTTTGTTAATCAATCTTGGTATTTTCTGACTCTTAATGTTATTATTGAATTGGTTGGGGTGATAAGCTTTTATCAATTCAACAATAAAGGGAATTCGGGTGCTAGGCTCAGTTAATGAAATTAAAGGGTAGTTAGCAAGAATTAATATAGGTGTTGGGCCTAATTTGACTCTTGGCTTAGTGGCCAAAAAAGGAATGAAACTTTTGTGTCAATTTTTAGTCATTGAATTGAGTGTAAGAGTCCCTTGGATTAAAGCTTCCCATTTAAAGTTCCCCTTATACATTTAATTTTCTTTTTATGTTTATGTTTATGCCTATTGTCTATTTTCATATTTTGAGAAGTTAGTCAACAACCCATATCTTTTACTTTCATATACTAGATTAATCACAAGTCCCTGTGGATCGACCTGAACTCATCCTACTACCTGCTAGGATAGTTCAGTATATTATCTTTACTAGTTTCAATAGCTGTGAGTTGAGATAAATAATTAATCTCAAGGTACAACTATACTCTGGAGATCTATTAGGGAATGTCATGTACATGAAAGATATTGTTTCTCATCACATAAGAGAACAAAAATAAACCTACTAGTTACAAGGAAGCAATATCAAATATTGATTCCTTGAAGTAGTGAGAAACTATAAAATCCAAAATAAATTTAACGCATGAAAACCAAGTAAGGGACTTAGTCACTGAACCTAAGGAAGAAAGCCTATTAAGTGCAAATAGGTCTTTAATAGAAAGACAGATGTAGTGGCAAAGTACAAACCTATAAAGCTAGGTTGGTGGCAAAAGGTTATAAGCAAGTACAAGGTGTAGACTATGAGGAAACCTTTTCACTAGTTGTCACATTAAAGTCCATTAGGATTTTATTTGTAATAGTTGCATACCTTGACGATAAGATTTGGCAAATGGATGTCAAAATAATTTTCCTTAATGGAAACCTAAAAGAGGATGTATGTATGATATAACCTAATAGCTTTCTCTTTGAGGCTGAACCCTACAAGGTATGCAAGCTACATTGGTCCATATATGGACTAAAGCAA
Source organism: Saraca asoca (assembly GCA_026873985.1). Classification (NCBI taxonomy): domain Eukaryota; kingdom Viridiplantae; phylum Streptophyta; class Magnoliopsida; order Fabales; family Fabaceae; genus Saraca; species Saraca asoca. The sequence continues at coordinate 6,645 of JANHAO010002344.1, forward strand.
GCTTCACGGAGTTGGATCATTCATTTTGATGAAATAGTCAAATCATTTCACTTCATCAAGAACATTGATGAAACATTGATGAACCGTGTGTGTACCAGATGGTTAGTAGGAGTGTGATCATTTTCCTAATATTGTAAGTAGATGGCATATTGCTTATAGGAAACAACATTCCCATGTTACAATCTATCAAGTTATAGATGTCCAAAATATACTCTATGAAAGATTTGGGAGAAACACATTACATTATGGGCATGAAGATCTATAAGGATAGATCTAAAAGGTTGCTTGGCCTCTCCTAATCCATAAACATAAACAAGATGCTATAAATATTTAGCATGGATGGGTTTAAGAAAGGGTTTTTGCCAATACCTCATGGTGTTCACTTATCTAGGAAACAATGTCTTAAGGTGGAAGATGAATGCAAATACATGAATAAGATTCCTTTTATGGACAATAGGTTCAATCATGTACTCCATTCTATGTATGTGGCCAGATGTCTCTTATGCACTAAGTGTCACTAGTAGATATTCAGCCAATCCAGGTACAAATAACTAGAGTGAAATCAAAAACATCATCCTTAAGTACTTGAAAAGTACTAAGTGCCAAGAATAGATTAAGATTGGCTTCTAGCAAAGCATCTTGACCACCCAAATGCCAATAATAGATTTGTGAAAATCAAAACCTTTCATGATAAAAAGTTAGTGTGTAATTCAATCCCTTCATTTCTTAATATTCAAATTAGACTTCGAGTATCGTTCAAGTATTAACCCCAATTTGAGCTTCCAATCTTAGGTGTATGTTTTACTATGTGCTATCTCACAATTGTTCATACATAAAACTCCTTTCATACATCATTAATTAATTACACATAAAGCTCCTTTTATGTTTCATCAATACATAGGCCTATGAATTTGATCATAGCATAAGTGTCAAAATATCTTTTAAATATATTTCCTTGTCAAGAAGAAGGATGAATTCCTTCTTGATCAATCACTGCCTTCATGTACATCATGGTGCACCCAAAATTATTCATATAATAGTGCAAGCCTAAAATAACATCAAAGTACACAACTCCATATGTAAGATACTATATTAGTCTCAAGCCTAAGGATGTAATAACTCGAATATTTGAAAAATCAATTTTTAGTAGCAAAATAAGGAAAATAAAAATTTTAAAGATTTTGAAATTATAGATTTGAAGTTATAAGAGACAAAGATATAGCAGAAATAGAAAATATAAAATTTTGGGAATATTCTGGAGATTAAGTTATTGTTACAAAGATTCAAAGGATAGAAATTCATATTTTGAGAATTAATTTCTCTAAAACTTCGAAAATATTGAACTAGGGTTGTGGATATTGGTTGAGTGGGAAATTAAAGCCATTACGAAGGTATATAGTTTAACTAATTTATATTAAAATTTTGTGATCATTAGTGATTGACAAGTATGTTAAATTTGAGTCCAAAATGAAAGAAATAGGAAAATTACCAAAAAAAAAAAAAGGAAAATGGTCAAATTGTAGTTATTGAGAAGTTGACCATTTTTTTTCTTTTTCCATTATATGCTCTTAGTAGTCGGCTTCCCTTTCTTCTTTCATTGGCTTCAACCAAAAGAAGTCATGCAGAACTTCCTCATCTTCCTTAAGCTTTCATCTTCTTTCTCTCTACAAGTAAGCTTATCAATTCTACTTATTATTTTCTCCAATTTTTACTGCTAAATCTTCTTTTCTTCCTTTTCAATTTGATGACAAAATCACGTTGATTCATTGGGTGAAGCTTCATAAATGAATTTTTGAAAATTTCTACTACTGTTCACATCACTATTCAACCTATTAATTAACTTAGTTTTTCTAGCATTTTAAGGCTTGAATCAGTTAGATATAGCTAGTTTCTATTAAATTGAATCATAATCTAAATATATAAGCTTAGTTGAAGAAAGAAATCTTTGGAAAAGTTTGGAAGCTAATAGACTCTTCTTTGTGTTCTTGAAGAATATAGACAGATTTGGTATGATTAGCTACACCTTTATATTTCAAGCTAGCAAGGTGAATATTTCTTGCCATTATTGTGAATTAGTATATGTTTCTTGATTGTGAACTATTGAATAAATGCAGATAGTTGATGAAAATGGCTTATGTGATTGTGAGGTATGATTTATGATTAAATGGTTTGATTAATGAACTAATTAGTTAGTAAATGAAATGAATGGATTTTGTGTATGTTTGAGCCAATAAAACATGTAGAAATAAGGTCTTATAGTGAGATTTTACCTTACAAATAGCTTCCATGTTTTTCTACTATTTGCATGCAAAATCTACTCATGCAATTTGAATTGCACCTTTTTAAACCGAACCCATATTTATGCTCATAAAAATTTAGTAGTTTTTCTTGACCGATTCAAACCAAATTTTGAACTAAAATTTGACGATTCAAATAAACCTTCCCTGCTCTATTTTTTTTTACTCTAATCACAATTATGATCATGTTTGAAATTAAACTTCTTAAAAGCTTTCAAAATTAGGTGAGCAAACTCATATTCTTTACTACTTTTTCTCGAGTGGAATCGAGCTCTTCACAAATAAGTTTTCTGATTTTAATCACAATCATGCACATTTTCTTCAATGATTCTAATTGTGATCCTGATCACACTTTTAACAAATTTTATATTATTTTAATTAATGCCTACTTCTACTAATTCTTTTCTAAATTCTTTAAATTACTCTTATAATAAATCCAAATAATTTGAACATAATAAATAGAGTTTATAAAAATATAAATCATAAGTTAATAACAAAGAATGAAATTATTGTGTATGCAAGAGTATCCAATCAATGAAATTATAAACCAGTGATTATGAGACAAGAAAATATGAAGATAATAATGAATGATTGTGATTGTGGAAATATAATTACTATGAATAGTATGTGTTGTTGTGATGTTATGATTACTGCTAGAATTATAATCATTTACAATAAATGATTATATGGCATAAAGCTTGTTTATGTATAAGAATGAAAATGATTTAGTGTATTTATTATGAATACCATAGTTATATAAATTGTGATGGCATTTATGAATTATGAATGGTGTGTGTGACACCATGAATAATATTGACATGTGATCATGCCATATTGATGGGGTGTGATGGAGCATTATGAACTAAATCCTAGATCAATGCGTTCTAAATTGATGAGTGAGATAAGGATTGATTATAAAGATAAGGCTGGGTTTGTGCAAGATAAGGCTAGATTGGAATAACAAGGAGATTTACATTTCCTATTATGTAATAGTTGAATGGCTTCGTATCATATGAACTGTTGCAAAAAATTATTATGTGATTAGAATACAAAGTGAGCTAAAATGTTGGCCAGTGGTTTTGTGAGCCTAACTCAGCATCATGTTCAAAAGTAATATAATGTAAGTTTCTTCATATATGAATCTTTAATTGCCAATGATTGCTTATGGTGATTTTATGAGAAATAGCCAAACCGATGGGCTATGAATGCTTGTGTTTGTACATGATTTGTTGCTTAATGAGTTCATAGGTCTGGTATGATTTATTCACTAAGCCCTAGACTCACTCTTCTATGGATTATTTTCTCATATTCTCAAGATACTTCAAATCCCATCCTGAAAAAGTAAGATGGATAATAATTTGATAGAAATAAAAATTAACACCTACACTACCATGATATCGAGTCTGTTAGGAATCTATCAAATAAACATCCACTACACCATCATCCTCAATCTGTTAGGATGTGATGTTTTACAAGATGTGGAAACTATTCCATTTGAACTGCCAAATGTGCTGTTAATGATAGCCCTAGGATGGTTTAACTCTTAAAGGTCAATTATCAAGTTAAAAACTATTTTGCTATATGTATATAGAAAGGGTCACAAGGCTTAGTTATAGTAACCTATGCTTTGGTAATATGGTAAGACATAGGTTAAGGTAACTTTTTATCGATGCCCTATCCTTTGTAAAATGCTTTTTGCAGTTTGATAATGGAATTAGGCACTAGGATGTAGACTATGTAGTAGTTCCTGTAACTATTAGAGACTTATGTACATTTGAGCAAAACTAGTATGTGGCTTGTTCGGCAATACTAGTGTAAATTAATTAATATTTGCATATATTTTCTCATGAATAACTTTATGTATTAAGTTTGTCACAATTTAGTTGCCTTTGTATTATGATAAGATAATTCTAAGAATAATTTAAGATAATGATAACAGGTAGAGATGGTAAAAGGCTGGTGAGTATTTAGTGATGGAATGATATTCATGCCAGTTATGGCTAAAACTTTAGGGTCGTGACATTTGTTAGTATCAGAGCAATGGTTTAGGATAAACCTATAAGAATGGGCCTACGTGTAGAGTCATTTAGAGTGACATAATGGTGTTGGTTTCATCAAATGTTAATAGGAACAGTACTAGTAGCACTGTGCACCTAGGAACACATATTACTGATACTCCTATTAAATTGGTGAAATATGTGTCAGTGTTAACAAAGCCAAATGAAAAGTATCTTGCGTCTTGAGAAACTAACTAATTTTGTGATGTAGATTATGGTGAGAACTGGAAGGCAAGAAGGCTAAAAACATGAGTCTGGTCATGGAGGATCCCCATTGTATAAAGCAGTCCCCACCGTGAAACTGGTGAAAACCTAGAAGTTACCTAATGGGTAGAAACTTAGTTCAACAAGCAATGGATCACCTAGTACATGTATTAATGAAAATCAAAATTAAGATCAAAATAGAGAGACTAAATGACAAAGGCAAAATGAACGAGATCGACTTTCTCCTGCTAGAAATGAGCAAGAGAATAGATTAAGAATTATTCACCAATTCTTGAAATTGAAGCCACCTCGATATTCAAGAATGGATTCTTTTGTAAACTCGTGCCAATTTCTAGATCAAATAAGGTATGGTAGGATGATACAATGTCCTAAATCCTTATTGATAGAATTGATAGGATATCAGTTGGATGATTTAGCATATTATTGGTATGTTAGGACTATTGAAGGGCAAGCTGTAGATGCGAACCAATTAACTATGGTGATGTTCTAACAAGTTTTTATCAATAAATTCCTTCCTTTTAATGTCTAACAAGTGAATGCCTAGAGATTTGAAAATTTAAGGTAAAATAATATCTATAAGTGAATATGATGCTCAATTCACTCAACTCTCTTGATATGTTGTTCATCTAATAACTAATGAAATCATGAAAGTAGAAAGATTTGTACAAGGACTGGACAATTATTATTTTGATCGTGTTAAAATTGACCTGAATATAACATACCAGCAAGCCATGAATTTGGCTTTGTAGGTTGAGTTGAGACCTAGAGAATGTTAAGAGAAGGAAATGCCTTTTACTAGTAAAAAAAAAGAATGCATATTAAGGGGACTCATACAATTCAGAGTGGGAAATCAATTCCAGATTGTGAAGTACCACTAAGTGGGTGGCGAGGGAATTTTTCTAAATCATCTCAGTCATAGCATCAAACTGTAAGAAGAAACACAACAGGCCAACTTGTGTTAACCACTTCTATTCCATTCCATGGAAAGAGTGTACCCCAGAGTTAAGGAAATTTTAATATGAATCTGCAACAATGCAAAGTTTGTAATACAAGTCACTATAGACCTTGTAGGAAAAATTTGACTAGATGTTTGCAATGTGGTCAACCAAGGCATAGGGCAAAGGAATGTCCTAAGAATATAGGTACCTTAGGTACAGCATAAATTATCAAGCAAGACCTTAAAACCAATCAGGAGCATCATCTATGGCCTCAATAAAAGCACCCACTGTGTCTAGATGAAATGATGGGCAAGGCAGTCATGGACGAAATCCCACTAAAGACATAGTAAGAGTTTATAACCTCACCAAGCAGGAAGCCTAAACATCAAATGTTGTTGTTTTAGGTACTTTGAAAATACGATCTAAAAGCTTGGGTATTGTTTGACCCTGGAGCTACTTATTCGTCAAAGAAATTTACTATCATGTTTAATGAACTCGGTGAATTGATGGAATCACCATTGATAATGATAACTATGATTGGTGAGACTTTCTTAGCTAACCATTAAAAATAAATATCCTCTCCCTCGTATCAATGACTTATTTGATCAATTGTAAGGGGCAAAATATTTCTCAAAAATTGATTTGAGAACAGGGTACCATCAATTGAAGATTCGTAAAGAAGATATGCCTAAAACTGCCTTTCATATGTGATATAGGCATTATGAATTTCTTGTAATGTCATTCGGACTAATAAATGTCCTAGCTACTTTATGGATCTAATGAACTAAATGTTCAAACCATTTTTAGATAAATTAGTGATTGTATTTATTGATGATATTATGGTCTAATCCAAGAATGAAGAAAAGCATGTTCAACACTTGCAAATAGTATTGCAAACATTATGAGAGCATGAACTTTAAACAAAGTTCTCCAAACGTGAGTTCTAGAAGAATCCCATATCATTAAAGAAGAATCAATTCAACTGGATGCCAAGTTAACTTATAAAGAACAACAACAATTATCCTTGATCAACAAATTCAAAAATTAAGATCAAAAGAAGTTCCTATGATTAAGGTATTATGGGGACAGCATAATGAACGATAAGCTACTTAGGAATCAGAAGCTGACATGCAAAAGCAATATCCATAATTATTTAGCAAGGGATGAATATAAGAATCAATAGTTGTTCTGTCACATTTATCAATGATATTTCGAATTTGAGGATGAATTCTTTTTAAAGGGGAGAATTGTAATACCTCGAATATTTTCAAAATCAAATTTTGGTAATGAAATAAAGAAAAAAAATTTCAAAGATTTTGAAATTATGTATTGAAGTTATGTAAGACTTAGATATAGTAGAAATAGAAAATATAAAATTTTGGGAATATTCTGGAGAGTAAGTTATTGTTATAAAGATTTAAAGGATAGAAATTCATATTTTGAGAATTAATTTCTATAAAACTTTGAAAATATTATACTAAGGTGACAAATATCGATTAAGTGCAAAATTAGAGCAGTTGCAAAGGTATATAATTTAACTAATTTATATTAAAATTTTGTGACCATTTGTGATTGGCAAGTATGTTAAATTTGAGTTCACAATGGAAGAAATAGAAAAATTACTAAAAATTGAAAATGGTCAACTTGTAGTTATTGAGAAGTTAATCAATTTTTTTCTTTTCCCATTTTACCTTCCTAGCAACTGGCTTCTCTTTCCCTTTTTCTAGCTTTGGCCAAAAGAAGTCATATAGAACTCCCTCATCTTCTTCCTCAAGTTTTGAACTTCTTTTTGTAGCTTCACTTTCTCTCTCTACAAGTAAGCTCATCAATTCTTCCAATTATTTTCTCAAATTTTACTAGTGAATCTTCTCTTCTTCTTTTTCAATTTGATAACAAAATCATGTTGATTCATTACATAAAGCTTCAAAAATGAATTTTTGAAAATTTCTGCTATTGTTTATATCACTATTTAACCCATGAATTAACTTGGTTTTTTTGGCATTTTAGAGCTTGAATTTATTGGATATAACTAGTTTCTGTTAAATTAAATTATAATCTAAATATATAAGCTTAGTTGAAGAGAGAAATCTTTGGAAAAGTTTGGGAGTTAATAGACTCTTCTTTGTGTTCTTGAAGAGCATAAACAAATTTGGTGTGATTAGCTGCACCTTTGTATTTCCAGCTAGCAAGGTGAATATTTCTTACCATTCTTATGAATTAATCTATGTTTCTTGATTGTGATCTATTGCATAAATGAAGATAGTTAATGAAAATAGGTGATGTGATTGTGAGGTATGATTTATGATTAAATGGTTTGATTAATGAACCAATTTATTTACTAAATGAAATGAATAGATTTTATGTACGTTTGAGCCAATAAAACATGTACAAATAAGGTATTATAGTGAGATTTTGCCTTACACATAACTTCCTTTATTTTTCATCTTTTTGCATGCAAAAATCTACTTGTGTGAGTCAAATTGCACCTTTTTGAACTGAACCCGCAATCATGCTTGCAAAAACGCAGTAGCTTTTCTTGACTGATTCGAATCAAATTTTGAACTAAAATTTGATGATTCAAATTGACCTTCCTTACTCTATTTTTCAACTCTAATTGCGATTCTAATCACGTTTGAAATTAAACTTGCTGAAAATTTTCAAAATTAGGCAAGTAGACTCGCATTCTTAACTATATTTTCTCAAGTCAAATAAAGCTCTTCACAAATATGTTTTCCGATTCTAATTGTGATCATGCCTGTTTTCTTTACTGATTCTAATGATGATCCTAATCACACTTTCAACAAATTTTATATTATTTTAATTAATGCCTACTTTTCTTAATTTTATTCTAAATTCCTTAAATTGCTCTTATAATAAATCCAAATAATTCAAATATAATAAATAGTTTATAAAAATATAAATAATAAGTTAATAACAAAGGAATAGAATTATTGCATATACAAGAGTTTCCAATTAATGAATTTATAAACCAAAGTGATTATGAGACAAGAAATTATGAAGATAATAATGAATGACTATGATTGTGGAAATGCAATTACTATGAATAGTATGTGATGTTATGATTGTTAGTAGAATTATAATCATTTACAATAAATGATTATATGGCATAGAGCTTGTTTATGTATAAGAATAGGAATGATTTAGTATATTTATTATAAATACCATGGTTATATAAAGTGTGATGGCATTTATGAGTTATGAATAATGTGTGTGACACCATGAATAATATTGACGTATGATCATGTGATATTGATGGGGTGTGATGGAGAACCATGAACCAAATCCTGGATCTAGGCATTCTAAATTGATGAGTGAGATAAGGATGGATTAGAGGGATAAAGCTGGGTTTATATGGGATAAGGTTAGATCAGAGTAAAAAGGAGATACATTTCTTGTTATGTAATATTTAAATGGCTTAGTATCATATAAATTGTTGTAAAATATTATTATGTGATTAGAATACAAAGTGAGCTAAAATGTTGGCCGGTGGTTTTGAGAGCCCAACTCGATATCATGTTCAAAAATAATATAATGTAAGTTTCTTCATATATGAATTTCTAATTATCAATAATTACTTATAGAAGATTCTATTAGAAATAGCCAAACAGATGGGGTATCAGTGCTTGTGTTTGTACATGCTTTGTTGCTTAATGAGTTCATAAGTTTGGTACATTTAATTCACTAGGCCCCAGTCTCACTCTTCTATGGATTTTTTTTCTTAGATTCTCAAGATACTGCAAATTCCATCCTAGAAAAGTATGATGGATAATAATCCGATGAAAATAACAACTGACACCTATACTGCCATGATATCAAGTCTATTAGGAAGCTATTAGATAAACATCCACTACACTGTCATCTTGAATTTGTCAGGATGTGAAGTTTTACACTTTGTGGAAATCATTCCACTTGAACCACCAGATGTACTATTAATGATGCCCTAGGATGGTTTGACCCTTAAAGGTCAATCATCAAGTTAAAAATTATTTTGCTATCTTTTGAGGACATATAAATAGAGAGAGCCACAAGGCTTAGTTACAATAACCTATGTTTTGGTAATATAGTAAGACATAGGTTAAGGTAACTTCTTTTGAATGCCCTGTCTTTTGAAAAGTGCTTTGGTAGTTTGATAGTGGAATTAGGCACTAGGATGTAGACTAGGTAGTAGTTGCTGTAATTGTTAGAGACTTATGTACATTTGAGCAAAACTGGTATGTGGTCTATTAGGCAATACTAATGTAAATTAATATTTGTATATATTTTCTCATAAGTAACCATATGTATTGAGATTGTCACAATTTAGTCACCTTCTTATTATGATGAGATAATTCCAATAATAACTTAACATAATGATAGTAGGTAGAGATGGTAAAAGGCTAGTGAATATCTAGTGAGGGGGTGATATTCACGCCAGTCATGACCAAAATTTAAGGTCATGACAAAAGATTACATACACTACTTTTCTCTTGAGAAGTCCTTTAACATATGGTAACATTCCAAACAGTTTCTCATGATGGCACAATCTACTCATGTGTTCTATAATATTTACCTATATGTTCGTCCAGATCATATCAAATAGTGTATAAAATCTCTTCATTCTTCTTGAAGAAAGTGACATAACATATATGGATTTACTCATGAATAATTAATGTCCTATGTTTTCAATTATTTAACAACTAAGGATATTTAGAATTGTAACAATATATATAAATCATCTCATAATTACAATCCTAGTTCTTTTGCTTTGGAATTGCACATCAGGGCTAAAATAGTATTGATAAAACTTATCTATCTCCTTAGTCAAATAAGCTTTACATATACTTCTTTTAGGTCTAGCTCTATTGCTAACTTTCTTCTTCAACTTGTTAAGAAATCTCTCAAATGGATGCATTTATTGATATTGCATAAGGTCACTTACCTTTGCTTTGAATGGCAAATGAATGAACAAATGCTCCATTTAGTAAAAAAAAACTAGTGAAAAGATCTGTTCAAGCTTGTATGTTATTAGGGAATATTTTATTCCATTCAAAGTAATTCCTCTTCTCATAGGATCATTAAGCATAATTCTTTAAAAAATTGACTCAACTCAATTAAGGCCCACCATATAGGATTTGGGAGTCTAGAATAGGCAATAGGAAGTAATCTTTCCATGAAAATATGATAGTTATGACTTTTTATACTAAATATCTTAGCATCACCTACATCAACACATCTATCCAATTTGGAGGCATAATTGTCAAGCATCCTCAACTCCTTGACCCACTCATAAACTGCCCTTCTCTAATCCAAGCTCAAAGTATAGGAAGCTTTAAGTTTATATATTTTTTCATTTGTAGCCTTTTTAAGCTCTAACTCCCTTCTTCTGTAGTATTTTGGCAAATCTAACCTTGCTTTAATATTGTCTTTGGTTTTTCCCTTAACATCCATCATTGTAATAAACACATTATCAAAGATATTCTTCTCTATGTGCATGACCTTGAGATTGTTTTGGAGTAAGTTAGATTGCCTATATAACAAGTCCTAGAATATGCTTCTCTTAGTCCAATTATTATCCACCCCATATCCTAGCATATTGATTGGCCAAATTTTTATGACTCTTGGAATGAAATAAACCATCAAAAACTTGTTCACTGGTTAATCTTGGAAATGGTTTGGATCTCTCCACTTTATTTTTGATGAAGTTATTCTTGTTTCTCTTATAAGGATGATTGTATGGTGGAAACTATCTATGACAATCAAACCATGATTATTTCCTCCCCTACTTTAAGGTGAAATAGATATCATGCAAGCTAATTTTCTAGTTGTTTACCAACCAAATAACATCCTATGCTTTTATTTGAAAGTTTTGCTTCATTAAAATGTCATACATTGAAACACCATCACTGCTCAAAGCAAATAACTCATCTATCAATGGCTGCATAAACACATCAATTTTACTCTTTGGATTTTTAGAACCTAGGACAATCGAGGTCAGGACCATATATGGAGTTGTCATACACATATCTAGAGACAAATTGTAAGGAGTGACTCTTACAAACCAACATGAATACAGTGCAACATTATGACCAAATGGAGCAAATCCATCATAACACAACTCAAGTCTTACATTTCGAGGATTGGCTACAAACTCTGAGTACTTTTAGTCAAATTGTTTCCAAGATTTTCCATTTGAAGGATGACATAAAATGCTTATGTCCTTTCAATTCTCATGATGCCATTTCATATGAGAAGTTAACTTTATTGAAGCATATATAACCTTTGCAACCTCGGGATTGATGGTAGATAATACATTCTCTTAAAGGGAATTTCTTTGCTATTTTGGTCTGTCTTCTATTTCTTAAAGGTGAACTATAAATTCTATATTCTCTGTCAAATCTAACCTCCTTATAGAACAACATAGACCCTTTCATATGATAGTCTATTTTCTCATGCTTCAATTCTAACTTCTTCACTAACTTCCTCATTTCATAAAAGTTAGGAGGAACAATGTTATCAGATGGGTGTGTCTCGATCATAAGTTGCATAATCTAAGGGAATTCTCCATTAAATTGAAGTTAGATTTTATGCTTATCATCTTTACTGCTAATGAAACTCTGAATGGTTTGTACAACTTGTCCATAATGAATAATGTACAACTTCTAACATTTCATAAAATTTCTAGGCATCCTTATTTGAGGCTCTTCTACATTACATTCTAGATGAGTTACAACGTTTGACCAACTAGCATCCAATACTATATTTTCATACCTATTATTTGCATCATACAAATCCTTTGTTACACCACTAGAATACTCTCCCTTTTCAATAGGTCTCTTCCCACCATAATTTGTCCACCACAAATAATCATATTTAAATTCAAATTTATATAAATTAACCTTAACTTTATTAGGTGGTGAAAATTTTCTAAATTTATGTTTGGAGCATGGACACCTTATTTAACCATCACATAAATTTGCTGAGTTTTTGCAAAATCAATAAATTCTTTCACCTCATTAAGAAAATACATCTTATATCTGCTAAGTCTTGGAAGAAATATATCATACATCAACCTACGTTATTTTAAAATTTCCATATTTTATTTTTCAAAATTTATATTGAAATGTGTTAAGTCTTCATACATGTCCTAATTTATATACATATTTTCTCCGACTTACTAAATACTTTCCAACATATAAAAATCATAGGAATGTTTGTTAATATTTTATCCTAATTCTCAAACAAAAAAAAAATATGACAAAGTTTCCATAATAATAACTACATTAATATTTCCAACAACACAAAATTTCAATTTCAATAATTCCATTCACCAAATGCAAAGTAACAACAAAATTAATAATTAATATATATAAAATAGTTATTAGTTTCAAAAATCAAAAAAATCAAAATATATAATTTCTAATTAAAAAAATAGATTCTAACTCAAAATATACGTAATTCTTAAAGTAATATTAATAGTATTATCAAGTATGTCATCTAACTATTTAATTTTATTCAATCTAATTCAAAATATATATAATTCTTAAATATAATTCAAAATATATAATTAATCAATCTTAATTCAAATATACAAGAAAATACAACTAATAATTAAAAATTAACTCCTATAACATGAAAAATTATCAATAATTATTTAACTAATAATTAAAAATATATACAAACCTTAGTATCGAAACAAGAAAACTGGCAAATAAACTTGTAGATAAAGTTAAGCTCAAAACTACATAGATCAAAAATAAAAAAAGCTAATTAAATCATAAAAAACATAATAATTCAACAAAAGTAATAAGTAAAAAAGTAAAACATAGCAATAAGAACAATTTAATTGATTTAGATTTGGGAAAAATATCTTTAAAATATAAGAATTAAGTTAAAAAAGTACAAAAGAGCCTTGGTGTGGCAAAGGAAGAAAAAGAAGAGGGAAAAAAACAAGGAAATTGCATGGATAAAAAATTTGTCAAAAAAGAAACAAGCATAATTTTTTAAATTTTATGTCCATTAGACTATTTTAATGAAAAAATTCATTGAAAATCATGAATTTTATTTGCAATGAGGTAATCAGAGGCACTATAAGAAATTAGATCTTTAACAACAATAATTTAGTAATGTGTCACTAAAGAATTCACTAAAAGAAATTCTTCACAGAGAAATATTTTATGTTGTCAGTGAATTATCAATATTAATGATAAGATGAGTTTTTGGTCACAAAATTAATAATTTTTATTAATAAGTTTTATTCTTTCTCACTGTACCTGTCACGAAAAATTGAAGGAAAAATAAAATATAATGTAAAGTGACAACAAAAAGGCACAATAGAGTTTTAGTAACAAGCTAGTTCGATCGCAGAAAGATCTATTAGTAACAAAATATATTTTCTCGTCACTAAAACTTGAAATTAGAAAATAAAAAATCGTCACCCTACTCCAAACAAACCAAATTAACCCATGAGAAGAAGCTTTTCTCCTTCGACATCGCACCGATCTTGTTTGTGGCACGTTCTTGCATAGTCGATCTTCAGCCTTTATGTTCGTTGTTGCCGCTCAGTTGAGTAAGTTGAATTTACTTTTGGTTTTCCTTGATCTTCAGCCTCTATCTTCATCGTTGTTGCACGTCTTTCTTGCTTCTATCTTCAGCCTCTACCTTTAGTTTTCCTCACTCAAAAACCAATGAAATTTACTTTTGTTTTTCCAAATCTCATAGGAGTTAATAGAGTTTTTTCCTGTTTTAGCTCTCATCAAACCATCTTCAACATGATATCCAAATCTCATAGGTTAGATTTATTTGTTTTGATTTTTCTACTGAGCTTTAATGTTGACATTTTTGTATTGTTTTGATTTTTTTAGTATTAGCTTTGGTCACTTGCTTGTAGTTGATGAAGAAAACAGAGGAATGCATTTCCATAATTAATTTTTTTTTTTCTAGTATTAGCTCTGGTCACTTGCTTGAGAATTTGTCCATGTATGGTTATTGGAGGACATCTGTGATCATCCTTTTCGGAAACAAAGGTTATGTCCTACACTTTACAATATTGTGCCCCTCCCATTCAAGAGCCATGGGACGAACAAATTTGGCCAGCTATCAGTGGTTTTATGGAAGAATGAAAGTGTCGGATAATTGTTATGTTTGGATGTGGCGGAGGGTGTGGATGAGGGTGGTTTTACAGGGGGTTAAGTGAGTGATAGGCAGGTGAGATGTTTAGTTACAAAATTAGCCTATATTTGTTTTTATGAGGTTGTATGTCTAAATCTGCCATGGTGATTAAGGTGACGCACCAAGGCAAATAGTTGTGATTGAGAGGAAGATTTGGTTACTGCAATCACTTTCTTTTGCTTGGGAAGGCAGGGAAAATTGAATCAGAACTCAATTGGGTGTGAGCAAATAAACTTGCAATTAAGTTGCATTTCTTTCACGTTTAACCTGTCACTAGGCTGAAGCACAAGTTGCTCTGTAATTAATTACACACAAATTCAAATTTTCCGTTTTTTTTCATTTGGTATATTTCTGGATTATGATTTGAGAGTTTGACATTCATCAATTGGTGAACTCTCTTATTTCGCAGCAGCATTAGTAAAATTAGATGTTTGTGTCTATTATATGAAATATGTTATTGTTTCTATCTAATTGGTAGTAGGTGTCTGGATACATGCATTCATAATTGGCTTAAAGCTTAGGTTTCCAGGTGTACGACCAAGAAACAAACTAGAAATAATAAATCAATGTGCACACCCCATAATGAAGCATGTTTCTTGAAGATAGGCAAGCAAGTCAGATTCTGGCTTGTCATTGTTAATGGTATAAGGAGGGTTTGTTTTCTAGTTCAAATGAAAACGACAAACATGAGAAATAGAAAGAACCAATATAGGATGTGAGATGATCACAGAATGAGAGATTGTATTCATATCTTTCATGAATTTACTCTGACAATATTTTTAGAAAATCAAGGGAATTCAAATCTAAAAACAATGGAGGTTATGATAACTCTGATCGTCTGACAAGCATTGCTAGTATGTACATTCCTGCTACTGCTTGCAGTCAATTGACAAGTTAGGATAATGTTTCTTGCATATGATATTCTTTACATTGTACTCTCCCTTTTGCAGCGCCTGATATTAATTGTAATTGGTGAAGAAAACAAAAAGTGCATTTCCTTAATTATGTCTTGTTGTAGTATTAACTCTAGTCACTTTCTTGAGAATGTGTCCATGTATGACTATTAGAGGACATCTGTGATCATCCTTTTTGGAAACAAAGGTTATGTCCTACACTTTACAGTATTATATCCCTCCCACTCAAGGGCCATCGGACGAACAGCTTTGGCCAGCTATCAGTGGTTTTATGGAAGATGAAATTGTTGGATAATTGTTATGTTTGGATGTGGGGGAAAGTGAGGAGGAGGGTGGTTTTATCGGAGCTTAAATGACTGATAGGCAGGTGAGATGTTTAGTTATAAAATTAACCGATAGTGGTTTTTATGAGGTTGTATATCTAAATCTGCCATGGTGATTAAGGTGATGCGTCAAGGTAGATAATTGTGATGAAGAGGGAGATTTGACAGCTACAGTCACTTTCTTTTGCTTGGAAAGGCAGGGAAAAGTGAATCAGAACTCAATTGGGTGTGAGCAAATAAAATTGCAAGTAAGTTGTGTTGCTTTCACTTTTAGGCTAAAGCACAAGTTGCTCTTTAATTAATTACACACTAGTTTGTGCGGGAGAATGATACATTTAAGCATCGAAATCTATAATATAATCATGTGAGCGATCTTACAAGTTGTCAGAATCAATATTATGTTTGTAATTGTATTTTTCTTTGACAAGAACAAGCTATATATCTGTTTCTATTTCTATTCTATATAATAAAAGGGAGAAGGCATCCAATAGAAACAGATGATTAATGATTTATGAATGACTCCTTAGCTGTTTGATTGTTTGACACCCTTTTCACGTGTACTCGTCATCTTGTCTCCCTCCCTCCTTCTCTCTCTCTCTTGCATTACATTTACATGTATTCTCCTACAGCTTTACCACCACTGCCCTCTTTCACACTCCTATTCCTCTCTCTCTCTTCTCATTCATCGCCATTGAGGTCTCTCTTTCTAACAGAAGGTGTTATTGGGTCTATGGCTTTGCATTTGCTTATTCTGTTTTTACTAGTGCTTTTGTAGCAGCAGATGATGGTAAGACCATTTTCCCTTTCTCATTTCTTCTTTACTGCTCTACGTTCTCTATTAGGTTCTGTCTGAAAAAGAACCTAAGTTTTCAACTTCCAAAGTTGTTTGCATTCTAATTCTAGCTTTGCGATTTCAAGTTCACTACTTTTGTCAATATGGGTTCGCATTGTTCACCAAAGAAACTACATTTGTTTGAATTGCATAGATCCCTCCCAAAACATTTGTTCCCAATATTTCTCCAGAAGAGGATTTTAGACGGCTCCTTCTTATTAGAGGGTTCAATAAGATTTATTGTGTAATTGGGAAGAGTGGAGATGAGAGGAAAATAAGAAAGAGTGACTATTGGCAATGTAGTAGCCATGGCCAATGCACACTTCTCCATTCCTTCCATTTTCTTCCTCACAGGTTAGATGGGCATGTGATAGTTTAGCTATGAAGTGAGTGACCAATCCGTTGTTGTGTTTGCTTACTTGTTTGGTCATTTATTGAACTAAATGAGGGTAGGTGGATTCTGTTATCTCTCCATTCTCGCATTTATTATATCTAAACCCCACATTTAAATGTATGGGTGACAAGTCAAAAACTTTCCCTCTTGGGAATTATTTTTTCATGTACTAAATGAATAAAGTTTAATTGTTAACTTTATTGGTTTAGTGTATGACCTTTGATTGATCAATATGTTATGTTGTGGCAAAAATGGAAAATGGGTCGAGATATTACCATAAAAAAGATAGCTAACTCCTAGACATTATCATTTCTGCAAAAGATGCTAAGCTGGTAGATTGTATGTTGGGTAGTAGAAAAACTGGTAGGGTTTCAAAATTGGAGACTCTGTTCAGTTGGTAGCATTAAGCAACAACGGGAAAGCTAGAAACTGATAAAGCTACAAATTTGACTCCCAAAGAAAATATTTCTTTACCTGTAATGAATTGTTTTTAACTTAATGACTTTTTGTGGAGTTTGACAGACTAGATGACATACACAAAGGTTCAACCACTGTCTACTTAAATTGAGGCCTTTAGAGTGCACTACAAAGAAATAATGCTTTTGAGTATGTAATATGTGATTATTCAGTCAAAAGTTCAACTGTTTGTGTTTGTATATCTAAAATATCCTAAGAGGTTGTACAAGAAATAAACAATTAATAGTAATCACTTCTGCTGAATCAATTTGTCTGACTAGTCTCTCAAATGGCTATATATTAAGTTGTTCAATAAATATTCCATGTTTCTGTTTCTCCTTGCTTGAGACGTGGCTGGTTCAGGCTAAAAGTAGTTGACACCATTCAATCAAAATACCATCTTGAACTTCCCCATGATTTTATATATCAATATCTTATATAGGTTCAAAGATATGGAACAATATCTAAGATTAGAATTTCTTTTCTATTAGAGGACAATGTAGTAGGAAATATTAAAACTTGAGCACTTTGAGATGGCTCACGCAACATATTCTACCTTGGGTTTCTTGTATGCAGCAGTTAAAGTTCTACTACAAGTTACCTTATTTTCTTAGAGTACTGGCTCATACTTTTTGGAGCAGAAGTTTAGTTACAGTTGTTGAAGGCACTGGTGAAAAGAGAATAGGATGTATACATCAATATAATGATTGAGTAAGATTACGTGGGATTTGTATCCAAATTTATTATAAGGGTAATTGGACATGCAGGCCTTCTAGACAAGGAGACAGTTGTCTTCATTTACCCAGTACTCTAATTTTCTCATTTTGTACTGATCCTTCTTGGCAGCTGAAGTTCTCCTTTATATATAGAAGGACTATATATGTGTCTCTTCCTTCTATAAATCTTCATCATGGTTGAATGCTTGAAAGCTCAATATGAAGTAATATATGTGTCAGGCGTTTGGTGGCTTGTAGAATTAAATGAAGCAAGATGAAGCAATACTAGTTTTGTCCGATTAAATAGAGACTAAGAAACCATTTATAGAGGCCATGAGTGGGTCTGTAGGGGCTGTGTTTTGAGTCAATACAAGTTGTGATGCTACAAAACTGCCAAAATGGTATTGCCAAATGAGTTAGTAAATAAAAGGGGTAGACAAAATTAATTTATATCATTTTAGGTATATATTGAGAGAAAAAAAAGGGGAGTGTCATCTGGTTTGGTGAGTGTATGGGCCTGTACGGAAATCAGTGGCCGACTAAGGAACTAAAAGTCTTGAATTGTCTGGGCAAATGTCACATTAATTAATGTTTTTATGTTAGTAGTCTCAAATTATTATCATTTTAAGAGAAATTGATGCAAGATTTTTAAATTGGTTGAAATTGAAGTTATATTTGAGAATTCATAAATCACTTTGTACTCTTTTAAATTATTAAAATGAATAAGGTAAAAAGAATAGATCCAAATTTTTAAAAGTTATTGTTTTAAATAGTGATATTTTTTAATTCCTTAAAATTCTCATTAACATAAAACATAGATGGTCGGAAATTACCAATTTTGCTAATTGAGAGGTCTTACATACCAACATTGTCAAAGATTGCAATGGATTCTTGAGTGCAAACTTGTTCACAGAACACGAGTGTAGCTGTCATTCCAATCTTCTAGTGTTCTTTGTTTCTATTAGCTGACTCACCGATTTGTGTTCGTGGTGGGTTGACTTGAAACATGAATGAACTGTTGGGTTTAGTAGCCAACGTGGAAGTGGATAGAATTTGAGAATAGTCAAGTGGGTGATTGGCAGCTACAAAGAGAGAAAGAGGCCCGTGGGTGACTGCAGTCCATGTGATCATTTTATAGCCTCTCCTTTCCTATCGTATATTGTTTTCCATAATATTCTGTCCAACTACCAAACTTGCTCTCTAGTTTAGGGAAAATATGAAGTCACTCTCCCATAAACATATTCCACACCACAGTGCAAGATTCACTCTAGGTGAGAGGAAGTCTTTTGGACATGACTCTAGAGTTAAGCCACACATCCACATCATATTATTGTGATCTTTGCGCCAATATATAATTTATATAGTTATAATTATTATGTGTAATTTTCGCCACATGGTAAGAAAAAGTGTATAACTAGGATTCTGATTATCATAGATATTTTGTTTGGTTAAATTTTGATTATCATAGTTATGGTATATGCATGTGTGGAAACTAGAAGGTGGGCAATCTGTCATGCAAAAAAAAAAAAAAATTGTGTTAATTATAGAAGTTAGATATAGTTAACTAGCATCTTGAGATTGAATAAATAAACCATCATAGCCATAAGCTTTGTCAACTATAGCATGTGGGATACAGAAAATTTCTCACTTTCTATATTCTTTATTCAATCTTAATTATCACCCATAATTAGTGACAATATATATACATATATATATATATATAATTCTTGGTTTGTGCTTTTTCTTTATTCCTTCTTCTCAAATTTTGTTGGTTCTCATTTTCTGCCATTTGAAAGATCATCAGTGTCAGTACCACTCTACCAAACTTTAACTATCTTGACCCTTTCTTTTTCTCTGCTTTTTTGGCTCAGTTCTTAAATTCCAATTCATCTTTTTTCTTTCTGCCTTTTGCTATTTGTGAAGAATTTGACTGGTTTCTTCAATCTTTATCTTTTTATCATGTTTGTCAGGTTCATACAACTTAGCTTTCTGACTCTCTCTATGCCAGTTTGCTCAGACCTTCACTTCTTTGGTGAGTTTCCACACCCCAATTCATCAAATTTTTTTTCTTTCTGATATTTTTCTTCAACAGACTTCTTAAATCTTCTCTCGTTATATATAATTTTCGAGGTTTTTAGCTTTCTCTATTTTTATCCTTGTCATTATTTCCTTCTCAGGCGAGGTTCCTAATCCCAATTACCCTAGACTTTCCATTCCTGAATTCTAAAGTGGTTCTTGAAGGTCAATCTTTCCCTTTCGGTTTGTCCATGCATGAATGTTGAAACTCTATTCATGTGTTTCAATTTATTATATTTTACTCTGATTCTGGGATAGCTTTTAAAATCCCAAATTATTCACTTTTTTATAAGATTGTCCTGAATACTTTATGAATTTCTAATTTTTTCTCTTTTATTTATCATTTCTAATTTGTGCAATCATGCGAAATTAAGTTTCTCTATTTCAAATTCCCGTTTTTAAATAAACGATCACAGTGATATACGGTATAGTTTAATCTCAAAAATTGCCACCAAGCCACCTATAAAAGTACTAAGAATTTATTGGGGGTTGAGGAACAAGAATAAAAAAAAAAAAAGAAATCTGATTTTGGAGATTTATGTCATATCCAGGTCAAAATATTGATATTTCTCACATTTTGCCCAGTGGGTCAGACCCATATGAGATTTCTCTCTTATGGTTAGCATATACGCATTTTCTAGTTATATTTCATAGACCTCTATTATATGTTCTTAAATTGTTTATTTGTTGTCTCCCTTTCTCATCAATAGAAATGAACTAGAGTTGGATACATCTTACAAATAGAGCTGATCCAAAATATATTAAGGGAATGATTTTCTTGAGTTTGCTTGTAGTCAACAATAGGATCCGATGTCCATACAATAAATGTAGAAATACATACTACAAGTACAAACCTGAAATAAGACATCATTTATTAAGCAATGGATTTTTGAAAACTTATGACAAAATTTGGGACAACCATGGGGAAGTTTCCAACATAATTTCATAATTTAGTAACCCCAAATGAAGATAGTGCTTCAAGAAAAGAATATAATTCCAAAAAGGATGAATTGGAATGGTTCATGATGCGTTTGGTTTTATAAATATGGATGCTATGGGGAATGATCGAGATAACACTAATGCAAGGAAATTTTTCAATTTATTGAAAGATGCAGATGCAGACTTTTATCCTAATTGTGAGAAGATATCAAAATTATACTTCATAGTGACGTTACTCCATTTAAAATGTCTTAATCATTGGAGTGATACTTCCATGGATATGTTGTTGAAATTCTTTAAGGAAGTACTTCCTTATGAAGCCTTGGTTTTGGATTTATGTTACGAAGCTAGAGAAATCATTTGAGACTTAGGTCTTGATTATACAAAGATCGACACTTGTCAAGATGATTGCATGTTATGTTGGAAGGAGCATGGCGATGCACAATCATGTCCTAAATGTAAATTGTCTCAATGGAAATCAAATGGACCCAATCAAAACAAAATAACAAAAAGTATTGCAATATTTCCCGATAAATTCTTTAAGGAAGTACTCCCTTTTATTGCAAAGTCAGTTATGCTATATGGATCATTGTCGCTTCTTAAATGTGACTCATCCATGGCGTAAAAGTAAAAAGGCATTTAATGGAAAAGTAGAAAAGGGAATTGCACACAAGATATTAATAGGTGATGAAGTACTAGAACAATTGGAAAGTTTGGGAAACATTACATTTGGAAAAGGTCAAAAAGAAAGCGTGACAATTCTGATGTTGTTTACAATAGGAGGAAGAAAAGCATTTTCTTCCAATTACCTTATTGGTGAAACCTTATATTGAGACATAATCTTGATATCATGCACATAGAAAGAAATGTCTCAGAAATGTGTTGGGAATAGCGACGAATATGATTGGAAAAACAAAAAGATACATTGAAAAGTCGATATGATTTGGTAGATCTAAATATTAGGCAAAGTTTGCATCCTATTGAAAATGGAAACAATGTGTTGATACCAGCTGCAAGTTATGCTTTATCCACACAAGAGAAGTTGAAACTA
>JANHAO010002345.1:0-28987 GCA_026873985.1 Saraca asoca
AATTGTTTATCAATCCAACTTCAAAATCCAATTATTCATATTTTATGCTATTCATAGCACGTCTGTTTTAGACATGGAAGTCTTCTCCTTTGTTTCATAATATTAGTCTTTATCTTTTGTGGGAAAAATTTTAACATATATAGTGAGAGAAAAGGTTATCCTAAGATTCATAATTTTGCAATAAGATTAAATACATATAAAAATTATTTCTTTGATGTAAACTATATATATATTTTTTGCAAATTGAATTGTATACTGATTTTACATCATAATAAGTATATAAAAATAATTTTATTAATTAAATATGTATTGAGAAAATATTTATAAATTTTTATTTTTATATAAAATATAACTTTTAATAAAAATTTATAAAAGGTATAATTTTTTTTTCATAAAAATAGATATTAATAGAAAAGTTTGGAAAACGTAGGCAAGTATAACCAAGGGGGCAAATATTGTGCACAGAATGAGCATTACGTGTATTATTATGTATATTAGTTGGCCAATAACGGGTTTCGGTCAACTGTCCCATCTCAGTAATTTCATTAACTAATACCTTATCCAGAGGTACCAACATATAATTTCATACGAGGATTCTCCACGCCATTTCTTGTAGAAACAGGCATTGGTGCTTTTTATTAAGTAACTTTATGTGGTGGTTGAGGTGACTTTTAAAGACTCAGATACTTAGAGTTAAATATAAGAAAATTATGATACAAGTAGAAATTATCTCCTATAAAATAATAACAAAAATATTTAAAAGTTAACTAACAAAAGCTAATCGTCAAATTCTCTATCCCATGATATAAGTAATGTAAGAGATTAAAAAGCATATATGATTCATTAACATTTTCTAAATCTTGAGTTTTGTAAACGGGTTTGGCTTGAGAGAACAAATTAAAATAAATATGTAATATCCCAAATTTTTTAAAAATTATTTTGATAATAAAATGACTTTTCAAAAAAAAAATCCAAAAAAATAAATTTAAATTTTTTTGAGAATTTAAAATTATAAATTATAAATTAAAAGAAGCTTAGATATAATAGAAATAGATTTATATGAATTCTAAATATTCTTCAGAGATTGACATTCTCATCATGGATGTTGAAGGAACGAAATTCATATTTTGAAATTTAATTTCTGAAAAATTTCAAATAGATAAAAACTAGGATTATGGGTGTCCAATAAATGTAAATTTATAGTCATGATGAAAATGTTTAATTTTACTAATTTGTATTAGAATTTCATGATTGCTGACGAGCGATAATTATGTTAAATTTAGACTCAAAGCTGAAGACAAAATAAGAAATTATGAAAGGAAAGTCAAAAGCAAAAGATTAACTTCCTTTCTTCCCATTTAACCCTTTTCCTCAATCGGCTTACTCTTCTTCTTTTAGCCAATAACTGTTTGCATTGCAACCCATACAACTTTCTTTTTCTTCTTCTCCAAGCCTAAAGCTTCTTTTACTACTCTCACTTTCTCTCTCTCTCCCCTCAAGTAAGTTTTCCATCTCTTCTTATTATTTTCTCTTATTTTTATAGTTAAATCCCTCTTCTTCCTCTTCAATTTAACATCAAAATCATGTTAATTTACTAAGTATAACTTGTGATTTAAATTTTTGAAGTTTACAATCACTATTAATGATACTATTCACTTCAAGAACTCATGACATTTTTATGATGATTTAAAGCTTAAATCCTGCATATTTAGCTTGTTTCTTTGTGATGAAAAGTCATTTTTTTTAAAATTTATGTAAACTATGGAACCATATATTAAGTTTGGCATGTGCCTATTTAGGGGTGCTAAACACATGGGCCTGGCTGTACAAATGTGAGTCCGTAAAAAATGCGAGCCAGCCTACTAGGCCTGTTGACTTGAGGCTTATTTAGCACCCTTAGGGTGCTAAATTGGCCAATTCATGCCGATCCGCATTTAAACAGGCCTCACCTAGTTCAGCCTGCAAAAAAATACAAGTCAGCCAGTTAGGCCCGTAAGCTTGAGGCCCGTTTAGCACCCCTATGCCTATTGGGCAATGCCAATATAAATTATAAATATGTTTATTTTTTTTGTGCTTCTCTTTCTCTCCAAAGTTTATTATCTTCTAGATAACTAATGAGATTTAAGTGAATATAATTAGGAAAACTGAAATGACTATAAATGGGATGAAATGATAAAAGATTGGTGATTATCAACAAAGGAGTTGATATTCATGTAGGTCATGGTCAGGGCTTTGGGTCGTGACAAAGTAGATTTAAATAAATAACTTCTCCACAAATTAATAAACTCAAAAATTTTACACCATTTTTACAATAGAAAATCGATCACTCTATAGCAATAGGAATTGTAATTCAAAGATATACACAACATTAACAACATTAAAATTTTGATTGGTCTAAAATATTAATATTTTTATTTTTCTTTATGGACACGAAGAATTTAAATAATCACTGTAAAATCCAAGAACTATGCAGATCAATATAAAAGTTTTTGCAAGCATTGATCTTTCATGAATTTATGGGTGGAAAAAGAGAGACAAATAAAAAAGGTTGTCTATGATAATACAGGCATCAAGTTTTAATAAAGTTGGTGGGTGGATAGGTGGAAGGGAAGGCATAAAATGGATGTGAAGAGAGGATTTTTTTTTTCATTTTTTAGGGTGCTAGGAGGATTTAACTAAAATAACATAATTTATCATATTATCCATTAAAATCAACATGTGGTTGATATTATCTCTACACATTAGTACTAAATATGATTTTGACATATAATTTAAAGTGTTGTATGCTTTGATTTCTACCTCCAATACCATAAATCACGCTTTTATTAACATTTTTTTTATTTTTTTGTTAAAATACAAAGAAAAAGCTAGTCCTATTAGTTAGTGTTGAGAATACTGACCTAAGTTTGTAGGGTGGCCATATCCACACTCATTTTTTATGAGCTTAATTTTATAAAAAAAGGTCCTTTTAAATATGAATCTAAACAAATTGATTTGTTTTAGTTTGCGACTTGTGCAAGTTTGCTTGTAGACTCCACAAGCCAACCCACTTGTTTTTTGTAACATATTTTTTAAAAATAATATATATAAATAAACAAATTCATTTTTAATAAAAATTAAATGAGTTAAAAGGAAGTTTTTAGTATGCTTTTATAAAAACATGGTATTATATATGCTATATTTGTCAAGGGCCTAATATATTTCAATGTTTTATTTATTTTTATCAAAAATTTTCTTTTTTTTAATTTTTAAGTAATATTAATTCTTATTTTTATATATAAATAAGTTGATTCGCAATTTGTCTGATCTATCGTAGGATTAGGTTATATATCACAAAAGTAAATATGTTTAAATATGGATTTTAATAAACTAATTCATGTAGGCTAGTAAAGGATGACAATTTTTGACATGACACGATAATTTGACACGAATACAAAATACTTTACATAGGTTCAGGTTGTAAACGGATCAACCTGTTTAATACCAATAATAAATGAATCATGTTAGAATTGGCTTAAAATTAAAGGATTGACACATCAATCCATTTAAGAATTTATACTAAAATTTTAAAAGTATTATTTGAGAAATAATAAATAATTAAATTATAAATAATTATATATAATAAAAAATAAATTTAAAGTTTTAATAAACTGACAATAAAAACTCAATAAAGTAGCAATCAGTTATTAAAATATTTTTAGTGCACCACAAATATAAGTAATTAAATGTGATAAACACGTTTATAATATAAAGTTTGTTGATTAAAATTATTAAACGAGTTAGATGAGTTGGCCTGTAATAACATGTTTAATAAAAATTGACATGATATGATTATTATTCGGGTTGTTACTATCCGTTGACATGACACATGAACCCATATTGCCACCCTTAGGGTTATCAACCCATATAGGCCAAGAAAAACTAGCCTGCTTTCGTAATGCTACTATCAGCATTGTTTTTTTTTTATTACTTATTAAAATATTTTTATTCTAAAATATTTGATGTAGTCATCATAACTACTATTTAAAGAATTAGTTTACCATCATAATTCCAATAAAATGCAAATAGTGTCAAAGATTCTTCAGCTCTTAATTGGCAAAAAATTATGTCCTCTTATGTCATAACATTTATATTAAAGATGATGTGACTTTACTATAATATTAATAATGATAGCTAAGTCATTGGAAGCCATGATGGAGGAAATAGATATACTTCATCAAAATGGCAAAAAAAATTAAGTAAGGAGGAGAAGGTTTTAAAGAAGAGTTGATCAAGATAGTTCACTATAATGATAATGTTGTTAAGGATAATTCAAATGCTTTGGAGAAAGAAAGCAAATCTTATAAGGATACTTTGGATGGTGGAGAGGATTTTGCTTATAAGGAAGATACAGATAATGTTTTTGATGAGGAAAACATGCATGATCATAAAAGTAAGGAAGAATTTAACGATCATGATTCAAGTAAATTTTCTATTATGGAAGAAGAGAAGGAAGGAAGTAGGCCTTGCCCAACTTTTGTTATTTCACAAAAGGAGGAAGATATGTTGTGCAGACCTTGGAAATGAACTCTCATAATTAAATTGTTAGGAAGGAAGATTAGCTTTCATGTTTTTAAATCAAAGTTATATTAGTTATAGGCTAAGGATGGCATTCTGAACATAATTGATCTTTTGAATGACTATTTTTTTTTGGTTAAATTCAATGCTTTCATGGATTATGATTTTGCTTTAACAGGAAGACCTTAGTTAATTTATGTTCACTATATGACTGTGCGCCTATGGAAATTAGATTTTGTTTAGGTAAATGTTATTGAGAAAGTTATATTGTGGATTCATTTACTAGATATTCTTATCTGTTATTATGATAAGAAATTCCTTACTTTTTTTAGGAATAGGGTTGGCAAAGTTTTAAGGTAGATGAAACAACCTCCGAGCAAGCAAGGTATCACAAGTTGATAGCTTTCTAGTCGAAATCGTGTGGCACATGTCACCAATTCTTGGTCAACATGTTAGCCTTCCAATAAATTCAAACCATGCTTGGATAGATAAATAATGTATTGAGGATTCTGTTGTTTCTACAATTAAAATCCTATATGCAACATGTCCATAAGTAAATATGAACATGATGTTGAAGTATTAGCACATACCAAGTCTTAAAGAATGTATCACACAATAAACCTTTAATGTATATAGAGAATGGACTTTTTAAATAAGGATAGGGACAACTATATTTTATTAATATATGCTTCATTATATAATTTTGAGTGTGTAAGGAGAGTTTCTAAGCTCTACACTTTGAACCCTAGCTTATGCCATGTTGTCCGCTTGAGTCATCGAAAGTTTAAAGAGCATTTTAAGCCAAAACCTTAATGGTACAAGTAAATATACTTTTTTCGAGTTAATATAAGAGCTTTTCTCCTTTGGAAGGGTTCTACTGTGCCATTTCATATGAATGCAAAGATAAAAATACAAGAATTGCGACTAGGTACTTTTCTACTTATACTGGATAAAGGATTTATACTAAAATAACATAAATACCCCCAAAATGAAAAAAATTAGGAAAAATAATCCACAAGTGCATTTGTACCCAAATTTGAACCACACGGCTTCTTTTTCATGCTTGATTTTCTCATCAAGTTTCGTCCAAAATTAAGCATATTTGTCTTTGGAATTGATTCATAAGGTTAGCTTGTGACAAAACTTTTAAGGTAGATGAAACAACCTCTGAACAAGAAAGGAAAAGGTATGCAAAGATATGTATTGAAGTTGATTTAAGTAAAGAACTATTGGCTAAATATGTGATCAAAAGGAAGACTTATTGCATTCAATATGGAAGTATCCATACAATTTGTTTTTAATATGGAAAATATGGCCACATATTAGATGGCTATCTAGATAAAGTGCAGAGTTATGAAATGAAGAATAATTGTGACATATGATAGAGGATGAAACTTTAGATGGTGCAGTGGAAGGTTCGACAAAGAAGTTGCCATATGACAGATGGATGATTGCACAAAAGTTTAGGCATAATAGAAGGAGAATGGATACAAAAAAAAGAAGGGAAATTAGGGGATTTAAGGAAACCAAATCAAAATCAAAATATGGGATCCCACTTTAATGTCTTGAATAATAAGGTGAATTCAAATTTTAATGTAGATAAGAATGATAGAGGGGAGACCTTTATTGAGGCATATAAAAAATCAAGGCTGCACAAGGTAAGGGTTGATTTGAAGGACTATAAGTTGGCACATGGGTCCAATGCAAACAAGAGTAGTTTGACCACCAATGAGCACGTGAACCAAAACTCTTTATGGACTTCATGGCCCTCTAAGACTATTGAGAAGGGTCCAACCATGATTAGAGCAACTATTACCCATGCTTTTTCAAACCAATTAAATATTCCTATAGTTATAATAATGATGCCTCTATAGACTTGACGCATATCTTCCCCAGTTAGAGTCAAAATTTCGATGCTGAAATGATGAATATGAGGGATACTGTCAAAACTCAAATGCATGCCATTATTCATAAGAAACCCAAACCT
The DNA here is from genome assembly GCA_026873985.1 of Saraca asoca. NCBI lineage: Eukaryota > Viridiplantae > Streptophyta > Magnoliopsida > Fabales > Fabaceae > Saraca > Saraca asoca. The sequence continues at coordinate 6,545 of JANHAO010002345.1, forward strand.
CCTAATGATAGTGTGACGGATAGCGAGATGGATAACTTAAACATAGTAGACTCAAATGATAAGCAAATACAAGGTGAGAATGTTGATGAAGATGAGATGGACTTGGTTTAAGTCCTAGGCTTTTACTATCCTCTAAATTTATTTTTTAATGATTAAAAATTTAATGATTTGGAATCGCCATAGGGCTAGGAACACTCATTTTGTTATTCAAGTCAACACATTGATGGATTCAAATAATTCGGATATTCTTGTTCTTTTAGAGATTAGAATTGATAGTGGTAGAGGTTGTGCTATTTTGACGCTCTGGGATTTGATAAATGGGAATTGGTGGATGGGGATGGCTTTTATGGAGGCATTTGGATGGCTTGGAAGAGTAAAGAAAGTCCTTGAGTAAGGAAATTACATTTCCTTGATTGGTTACAAGAGATTTTAATGATGTTAAGGATTGTAATAAGAAAAAAGGTGGAGCTCCTTTTAACTGGAATAAAGCTAATATTTTCAATGAAAGAATAAATAATTGTCATCTTTTGGAGTTGGAGTCTTAAGGAGGTCGTTTCATATAGAAAGGTAATTTGAATCAAGGTTACTTTCGACTTTTTTGAGAAGCAAGATTGTGCTATTTGTTTTGTGAGTTGGAGGTTACGATTTGGGGATGCTTTTGTCAAAATTCTTCCTCTAGTTTTTTCTGATCACCATCCTATTCTTATCAATCTAGGAGATGGTGGGGAAATATCTGAGGAAAGACCTTTTCGTTTAAAGTAATTTGGCTCACTCATGATAATTTTCAGGATTTTTTGGCTTCTGAGTGGGGATCTAATTCTAATATTGTTGAAGCTATTAAAGCCTTCCCTTTGGCAATCAAAGATTGGAATAAAAATGTTTTTGCCTACATTTGGAAAAAAAAAAGGTGACTTTTGGCTTATATTGCGATAATTTAAAGATTTCAAAAGAATAGAGTGAATCCTTTTCTTAGAAGATTGAAATCTTAACTTCAATGTAATTTATCCATAATTTTGAAGCAAGAGGAAATCTTGTTGTTTCAAAAGTCTTGAGCTTCTTGGATTGTCTAGCAATTGATTTATATGTATTAAAGATATTATTTGATTCTTCCTCGCTTTTCTTTCATCATTAATTTATAAGACATAACAATATGAATAATAATAATAATAACAATTAGTAATATAAAAACTTATTTTTATCTAAAACTATCTATTTCTTAATAAAAAATTATAATAAATTATAATTATTTATATTTTAAAAAATTTAATAAATATAATAAATTATAATTATTTATTTCTTAAAAAAAATCTAATGAAAAATAAATTATAATATTTTTAGAAAAAATCTAATAAATAATATTTTAAAATATAAAATATTATTAAAATAAAAATATTCAAATAAATTATAAAATATATCTATGTTCTTATATATCATTTTTGTTATATACTAAAAATGGGTCTCGAAAAGATGAGCCCCCGGGGAAATGAAGACCAGTTCTCGTGACCAAGCGAGGAGTTTTTGGGAAGCTTGACTTGAGATAGCAGAAAGTAGCAACCGACGAAATAAAGCGCTAAGCCCTGCTTCACCCATTGCTGTGCAATGATGCTGCGAGGAATACATCACGAAAAAGTGTCTCAGCGACACCGCGACCAACGTGAAGAGTTCAGAATTGGCCCGGTGAAGCCGTCAATGGCTCTACTCATACCCGCTCCTTGTTACAACGACCCTTGCGACACTCCTGAAGCCAAGAACTCCCACTTGAAATGATCAAGTATTTCGCTTGGCATAGTAACGGTTGAAAACCTACGAAACCAGCCTAAGAAACCTACCTCCGCAGCCTACATGCTGCAAGCTGCCGAATTATAGTCCTTTCACTGTCTTTTCTTATTTATTTGATATAATGCAACTGTAGCAAGTAATTAATGCATGTAACCACTCCTTCCTCTATAAATAGAATAATATTGTTAGGAAGGGGGAGAGGGTGAATCCTTGTAAAAGTAAAAGCTCTGTTAAGTTACAATAAAAAGAATCTCTACTGTGGACGTAGGATCTAGCAAAAGCTTGGATTTAGCCGAACCACATAAAAAATTAAACGTCTTCCCTCGTACTTTAACCATTTACATCATCTACTTCACTTTTTTTCATCGGCAAATCAAGAACAGGTCTGGGATTTCAAAGAATCCCTCGTTGATCGAAGTTTGGGATATAACCAAAATTCGACGTCAACAATTTTATATATAAATAATTAATACTAAACAGTTAATTTTATTAAATATTTTTATATAAATAATTAATGTTATTAACTAATCAAATCAATTAATATATTTAACTACCATCTAATCAGTAATGCAACTAACTAATGACTAATGGGCCACAAAAGTAGAAGTGATGAATAAAATATGATAATAATAGAATTTATTTGGATGTGAAGGAAAAATATATTATAAACATAAATATTAAAATAATAAAATTTTATTTTTCTATTATTTTATGTATGTGGGTTAACATGTGGCATAAATAAAATTATTAAATATTTTGACTTTTATTACAAATAAATTTTCTCTCTCTTAATTAACACAGGATAATTCCATATAAGTCATAGGAGGCTAAGGACAATGTGTGGGCAGATTTATTTCTTAAATGAATGCATGGATTTGAATCTCTTAAATTTCTTTTTTATTAATTTCTTTAATTTTAAAAATAAAAATATAATTTTTATTTTAAAATTTATAAATTTTTTTTATTAAAGTTTACTATTTTAATATATAAAGAAATTTTTATATTTATCTTTTTTTTTTAAATTTATATCTTCTCGAACGGATTCATATTCTAAATGCATATGGGGGTCAAAAAAATTGAAAAAAAAAAACCTTAAACACCTCCCCACCTCCAAACCACACTATCCATTAAAATGTAGGGCCTGTGACCGTTGGGGGTGCGAGTTTCCGAAAAATAGGGATTCTACTTTGTATCAACTTGCATCCGCCCTTGTTTGCGTGGAGATCAAGCATTAGTTATTAAGACTAATCAATATCACGAAAGGCGGGTTATTAATTCTACGATGTGGGCAAGACGACAACAGAGTAAGACATAGATAAGTCCTTCTTAATTCGTATTTTGTTATTGGAGGTAAAATTTATTTTGTTCCATATTTTATTATAGCTATCCCCTTATCTCACGGAATAATAAAGTTTCACAAAATTTTTCAGAAAATAATAAAAAATAAAAAAAGTATAAAAAGAATATAAATCTTAAAATTAAGTGTTATAAATTCATATGTAATCACAAAAAACTCAAACATAAATAAATAAATAAATAAAATTCTAAATTTATATACAATTGGTAATCATTTTAAATTCTTTATTTCATATTAAAATACTCCTCCACCATATAATTATCTAAGACACTTAATACATATAAAGTATAATACATTTTTAAGCATATGATTTGAAAAATAATTTAGTATTTTTATTTAAAATGTATTATATATTATTAAAAAAATAAAGCAATATGTTTCAAATTTTAGAGTAAAGTAAGTCACAGCATGGTAAGAATTACGATTTTTGTCTCATTTCTAAAATTTAAAACGGAGTAAAGTTTTGCAACACAAAAAACTTGTCTCATCCTTGTACACTACGGAGCAATCTTTGCTAGGATCCCTTAATTCAAGGTGAATTGCTATATCTAGATATGTATGTCAAATTAAACAAATTTATTTCGTGGCAGCTAATTTTGTACTGAGCAACATTAATTCTACCTTTTTATATTTATTTTTTAATATTCCCTCAAACTCGGAATTCTAAATCACTGTTGCTTATGAGATAGTGTGAGTAAGAGAGTTGATATTAGGAATTATTCTCCCATATTTATATGACACCGGTGAAGGATGTTTAATGATATTTTGAGATTTTTTTTCTTTACTATTTTGAATTCAAATTGTTATGTATGTATTTAATGATTTATATTTTTTTATAAAAAAAAGTGGCATGTGACTTTTAAAAATTATTTACAAATTCAATAAAATTCTGAATATTTTGTATGATATGCCAATTCTATGTAGCAGAAAAAAATGTGACATGTAACTTTGAAAAGTTGTTTATCAATCCAACCTCAAAATCCAATTATTCATATTTCATGCTATTCATAGCACGTCTGTTTTAGACATGGAAGTCTTCTACTTTGTTTCATAATATTAGTCTTTATCTTTTGTCGGAAAAATTTTAACATATATTATGAATTGAACAATTTTTTTTTAATTATAAATATTATAAATATTTAATTATGTTTAGCAAATGCACAGATGGCGAGAAAATGTTTTCCTAAGATTCATAATTTTGCAATAAGGTTAAATAAATATAAAAATTATTTATTTTATATAAACTATAATTTTTATTTTGCAAATTGAATTGTATACTGATTTTACATCATAGTAAGTACATAAATATAATTTTATTAATTAAATATGTATTGAGAAAATATTTATAAATTTTTATTTTTATATAGAATATATCTTTTAATAAAAAGTTATAAAAGGTATAATTTTTTTTTTCATAAAATAGATATTAATAGAAAAGTTTTGAAAACGCCGTAGGCAAGTATAACCGAGGAGGCAAGTGTAGCGCATTGAATGAGCATTAGTTGCATTATTATGTATATTAGTCGGACAGCAAAGGGTTTCGGTCAACCGTCCCATCTCTATAATTTCATTAATTATACCTAATTGAGAGGTGCCAACTCTTAGCCTAGTTATCATTTCTTTAATTTTGATATTAAAAATAATTTTATTTAATATCATGATTGAATAATATATTTTGAGTATTTTGTTTATTTTACAAACTTAAAGTTGATCAATTGAAATTTAAAAATATTAAGAGATCCAACTTAATTTTAGAGTTTATTGGTATTTATAGGATCTTTTATAAATATAATCTAATTAATTTTTAATCCAAATAATTTTCTAAAATAGCTAATCTGATGCTGAAATAAACCAAATAAAATGAGTTTAAATCAAATATTTTCTAATTATATTTTCAATACATTCTCACAAGTTAAACTTTTACAAAAAAATTATTTTTCACTTTGTGAATCAATTCACGAATCGATTCATAAAAGGAATCCAGTGGAATGTACTCGAATCGATTTGCCAATCGATTCATGAAGAAAAGTTTTTAAAAATATATTTGTCGAAACATTTGAAAATATTCTAAATCAATTATGCAATCGGTTCACAAATCTTTTTACACAGAGGGTTAATCAATTCATGCATCGATTCGATTATAATTTTTTTTATGATTTTCACAAGCTGAATCAATTAGTTAGTTATAACCACTATGAATTGATTCATGAATCAATTTAAGACTTAAAAATCAGTTATTTTCAAATGTCGGTTACAGCAACTATAAATACCCTCTCACTCTTATTTTTAGCATAGAACTCATATCATTCTTTATCACTTTGAGTGCAAAAAAACCAAGAGAGTCTCTTGTGCTTCATCTGATCTAACTCAACCTCTCAAAACAATGATTGATTAACTGCTTGGATTAGATTCTCTAAGGATTACACAGTTTGTTGTTTGAGATTTTCATCTCAAACTTTGGTATTGTTTTACATTACCAAAATCTTGTTTGTTTTTTGTTTGTTTTTAAGTTTTTGAGGTTGACCAGGAACTGGAGATACAAGGAAGAGGTTGATCTTCCTTTGCATCTTCTATTAGTTGTAACGTTGATTACAATTAAGCTGAAAGTGTATTTTTAATGTATCTAGGCTAGGCAAGAGCTCAATGAAATCTTGTTATAAACTGATTTTCAAGAGCTTGGTTTTCAATCATGTGAATTGTCATAAAAGAGATCATCTAGTTGAGGATTGATCTAGTGGATGTAGACTTCATCTACAGTTTTAGGTGAAGTTGAACCACTTTAAAACTCTAGTGTTCTTAATTTATCTTTCAACACCTTTCATTACTGCATTCTGCTGCATTGTTGTATTTATGATATTTTGCATGATTGCAATTCTGATTTGAGTGTATTTCTAAATTTTGATATACTTCTATTATTTTGAAATTGTTAAATTGAATTTAACTTGATCAATTTGATAATTAAATTTATAACAATATTAGTCATTTCAATATTATCCTTGTCTTCCAATAGAAACTTTTGAAAAACCTTATACAATAAGAATGCAATCTCTCAAGCTTAAAAAGTATACAATTTACAAATGTAAAAAAGGCAAGATCTGAATTTTGGGACCCTCAATTGGTATTAGTGTTGTGACTCTTGATACTCTTTATTTTTCTTAAAGAGAATGGATTCTACCTTCACATTATGGCTTGAATGTCCTCCAATGAATAAGCCACATGGTTTTAATGGACATCACCACCTATTGGAAACAAAAAATTAGACTTTATTGAAGCAACTGACATTGGTATGTGAGAACTTGTGGAGAAAGGTTATAATCCACCACAAACACTCATAAATGGTGTTATTAACCCTAAGTCTAAGTCCTTATGGACAGAAGAGGAAAGAAAGAAGCACCTTCTTACCTATAAAGTTAAGTAGATTATTTCTAACTCACTTTCCCCAAATGAATATGAAAGAATTTCAAATTGCACTACTGCAAAACAAATTTGGGATACCTTAGAAGTAGCATGTGTAGGAACTACTCAAGTTAAGGCATCCAAACTACATGTTTTAGTATTTCAATATGAAATGTTTAAGATGGAAGAGGGTGAGTCAATTAGATATGTAATTCAAAGATTCACTGCCATAACTAACTAGCTTTTATTACTTGGAAAAAGCTTTGATAATGCAGACTTGGTCCATAAAATCCTAAAATCTCTCACTGAAGAATGGCAGCCAAAGGTGACAGCCATAAAGGAATCATTGAAGATAGGGATGCCATCAATCTAGGAGCTTTATGGAAACTTAAAATAGCACAAATTAGAGCTCAAGCGATATAGAAAAACTGGTGATGACAAAAGAAAAAGAAATTTGGCACTTAAGGTTACAAAATCCTTTGAAACAAATAATGAGGAGTTAGAAACTGATGAAGAAGCTAATGAGAAAGATCAAATGGCACTCTTAAGCAAGAAGTTACAGAAACTATTAAGAGAAAAGAGGAATAAGGAAAGGAGGAAACTAGTTCCACAAAAGAGGAATCAAAGCAAAAATGAGCAAGAGAGTTCCTCATACACCTCTACCTACTTTGAATATGAAAAACTTGGACATTTTAAACCAGATTGTCCAATATTCCTAAAGAAACAACTTAAGAATGATAGAAAGAAGAGAAAATTAACTTTTAAGAAAGGAAATTTAGCATTTTTGGATAATTAACAAGCAGAATTTGGAAATGAACAAAAAGAAACTGAAAAAGAGGCACTTCTCTACCTCATGGCCAGAATTAATGATGAAGATAAGGTATTTAGAAATCAATCCTTCTTTTACTTTAGAGATGAGCTTGATTCCATTGTTGACTATTTTAGTGACTATCAATTTAACTCTACTGATGATGATCAAATTGATGATTTGTATGAAGAGTTATATGATATTTTGAAAAAGGCTAAGAAAGATTTAAAACAAGCTAGAGTTGAAAAATAAGCTTTGCTTAAAAAAATTCAACAAGTTAAGAAAGAGAAAAATGATCTGTATGATTTGGTAAAAAAAGTTTTGAGTGAAAACAAAGCTTGTGATCAATGTGAAATTTACAAATCCAAGATAGGCACATTGACCATGGCCTTACATGGTTTTACAAACAACAAAATGAGACTAAATGATATGCTGCAAAATCAATCTGGTTTTCAAAATAAATCACGTCTAGGATTTAGATAGCAAACCAAGAGAAAATCAAAGAACAACTCTAAAATTGCCAAGTCTAGTAGAAAATTTAGACATATTACATGTTTTTATTGTAACCAAAAGGGCCATCATATTAAGCATTGTCCTTATAGAAATGGTACATATGAGCTAAAACCAAATAAAAAACTGGTTTGGCTACCAAAATCACTTTTCTTTGTCAGAAATTCTGTTATGTTTGCTAACACTTTTAGACCTATGACTTTTTGAGTACCATAAATGCAAGTGTAATTCTTGATTTATAGGTATGTAGGAGATACAAGAGTCATCTATGGTTCTTGGATAGTGGATGTTCATGACATATGACAAGAAACAAGGACAAGTTTATTTCTCTCACACACATAATAGGAGGTAAAGTCAAAGGAATTGGTAAGGTTGGCAAACTGCCTAATTATTTTATTGATGATGTTTTATTTGTAGAAGGCCTTAAGCATAACCTATTTAGTATTCGCCAGTTTTGCGATAAGGGAAACCAAGTAATCTTTAATTCTAATAAATGCTTAGTCATAAACAACAATGATAAATAGGTTAAGCTGGTAAGTAGTAGGATTAACAATATCTATATGATAGATTTGGATTCAGAATCAAACTTGGATTCCACTTGCTTGATCAACATAAATAATGATTCATAGATTTGGCATAAAAGACTTGGACATACCAGCATGGATATCATTAGAAAATGATCTAAAATGACCAACTTGTTGCATTTTTTTTATTAAGTTTTGTATTTTGATTATGCTTATTTAATTTGTATCTTTCAAATTCTAACTTAGGTATTAGAGTTTTCTAAGTTTGTTTTATAGGTGCATAATATGAAATTGAAGGTAAAACTAGTGTTAAGATGTTTGATGTTTATTAATCTACTATATGTTAAGAATTTTGGAACAAAACTATATGAAAACTGATTTCAAGACTTTCTGAATTGAATCCTGAATCGATTCAAAATTTTCCAGGTTTTTTGAGAGTTTATTCACAACTCCAAATTTTTGCACTATGAATCAATTCATAAACTGATTCATACCAATTTTCAATCCTTTGGGAAGAAATTAAATAATTTCAAAATTTATTACACTGAATACATCGAATTCAAATTCAATTTGGTCCTATCCCAATCGATTCATCAATTGATTCAACTTTGTTGAAATTGATTTATGAACTGATTCATCAAGAGTTTCCAACTTTTGGTCATTATTCCAAAATTTCTAAACCTGTAACTCAAACTCCTCGAATCGATTCAGTAACTAATATTTGTAAAAATAAAATGATTCAAGCATTTAGTCAAAAATTAAGTAGGATCATTATTTCAAGGGGAGATTTTTGAGATTAATATCATAATTAAATTGTAACTAACTTTTAATCACTTTATCGCTATGTATGGTGTGATTTTAAACTTTGTTACTCATTGAGGCATTATTCCTTTTTAATGTGCCAAAAGGGGGAGAAGGGGTGAGATTTTAGATAAGATCTATAAAGGAGAAGTATGATATATTTTAGATAAATTTTAAATAATTGGAGAAGTAAAGACTTTAGATAAAAAGGGGGAGAATGATAAGATTTAGATAAGGGGGAAGTAAACCCTCATTTAAAATTCTAATTGTATGCATATTTTGTTGCTTATCTAAAATTGTTTGTCACCATAAAAAGAGGGAGATTGTTAGCCTAGCTATCATTTTTTCAGTTTTATGTTGAAAAATAATTTTATTTGATGTCATAATCTAACAATATACTTTGAGTATTTTGTTTATTTTGCAAACTTAAAGTTGATTAGATGACATTAAAGATATCAAGAGATCCAACCTAGTCTTAGGGTTTATTGATGTTTATAGGATCTTTTGTGAGTGTAATCTAATTAATTTTTGATCTAAATAATTTTCTAAAATAACTAATTTGAGGCTGAGATAAACTAAATGAAATGAGTTTCAATAAAATATTTTCAATGCTTTCTCATAAGTTAAACTTCTACAAAAAATTATCTTTCACCTTGTGAATCGATTCATGAATCAATTCATAAAAGGAATCTTGTAAAATGTACTTGAATCGATTCATCAATTGATTCACGAAGAAAAGTTTTTGAAAATGTATTTACTAAAGCATTTGAAAACATTCTGAATCGATTATGCAATCGATTCACAAATCTTTTTACACAAAGGGTTAATCGATTCATGCATCGATTTGGTCATGAATTTTTTCATGATTTTCACAAGCTAAATCGATTAGTTAGTTATAACTGCTACAAATCAATTCAAGACTTAAAAATTAATTATTTTTAAATATTAGTTATAGTAACTATAAATACCTTATCACTCTCATTTTTAACATAGAACTTATATCATTCTCTATCACTTTGAGTGCAAAAAACAAAGAGAGTTTCTTGTGGTTCATTTGATCTAACTCAGCCTCTCAAAACAATAATTGATTAACTACTTGGATCAAATTCTCAAAGTATAACACAGTTTGTTGTTTGAGATTTTCATCTCAAACTCTGGTATTGCTTTTTGTTACCAAAATCTTGTTTGTTTTTTTTTAACTTTCTAAGATTGATTAGAAACTGGAGATACAAGGAAGGGGTTGATCTTCCTTTGCATCTTCTATTAGTTGTAAGGTTGATTACAATTAAGCTGAAGGTGTATTGTTAGTGTATCAAGACTAGGCAAGAGCTTGATGAAATCTTGTTGTACACAGGTTTTCAGGAGCCCAGTTTTAAATCCTGTGAATTGTAATAACAGAGATCGTCTGGTTGAGGATTGATTTAGTGGATGTAGACTTCATCTACGATTTCAGGTGAAGTTGAACCACTTTAAAACTTTGGTGTTCTTGATCTATCTTTATGCACTTTTCATTACTGCATTCTGCTGTATTGTTGTATTTTTTATATTTTGCATGATTGCAATTCTAATTTAAGTGAATCTCTAAATTTTGACACACTTCTATCATTCTAAAATTGTTAAACTGAATTTAACTTGATCAATTTGATAATTAAATTCATAACAATATTAGTTACTTCAATATTATCTTTGTCTTCCAATAGAAACTTTTGAAAAACCTTGTTCAACAAGAATCTAATCTTTTAGGCTTAAAGAGTATATAATTTACAAATGTAAAAAGGGCAAGATTTGAACTTTAGGACCTTTGCCAACACCAAAAGGAATTGATGATTTCATACGAGGATACTCTATTTCATACCATTTCTTGTATAAATAGGTATTGGTGCTTTATATTAAGTAACTTTATGTGGTGGTTGAGGCGACTTTTAAAGAATTAGATACTTAGAGTTAAATATGAGAAAATTATGATATAAGTAGAAGCTATCTCCTATAAAATAATAACAAAAATATTTGAAAGTCAACATACAAATGCTAATTGTCAAATTCTCTATCCCATGGTATAAGTAATGTAAGAGATTAAATAGCACGTATAATTTGTTAACATTTTCTAAATCTTGAGCTTTGTAAGTGCGATTGGCTTGAGAGAACAAATTAAAATAAGCATGTAATATCCTGAATTTTCTAAAAATTATTTTAGTAATAAAATGATTTTTCAAAAAAAATTCGAGAAGATAAATTTAAAAATTTTTCAAAAATTTTAAAATTATTAATCTTAAGCTATGAGAAGCCTAGATATAGTAGAAATAGATTATATGAATTTTAGAAATTCTTTGGAGATCAAAATGCTTATCATGGATGTTCAAGGAAGAAAATTCATGTTTTTGAGGTTTAATTTCTGAAAAATTTTGAATAGATCAAAACTAGGGCTATGGGTGCCCGGCAAGTGTAAATTTATAACCATTATGAAGGCACTTAGTTAAACTCATTTGTGTTAGAATTTTATGGCCGCTAATGAATGATGAGTATGTTAAATTTAGACACAAAGCTAAAGACAAAATAATAAAATATTAAATGAAAGTCAAGCAAAAGATTGACTTCCTTTCTTCCTATTTTACCTTTTTCCTCAGTTGATTTCCTCTCCTTCTTTTTATCCAAGAACTAGTTGCTTTGGAACCTATGCAACTTTCCTTTTCTTCTTCTCCAAGCCTAAAGCTTCTTTCACTACACTCACTCTCTTTCTCCTCATGTAAGTCCTTTATCCCTTCTTATTATTTTCTCTTATTTTTGTATTTGAATCTTCTTTTCTTCCTCTTCAATTTGATGATTCTAACCACAACTTTACTTGAATTTTTTCAACAATCCTACTAGTAGTTCTAATTGCATCTTTAGAAATTTTCACATTTATCAACCCAACTCCACTTCTTTCTAAATATTCCCTATTCCCTTGATTTAATCTTATATAAATCCCTACTAAAGTGAGTATAATAACTAAGAAATCTTAAATAAGTAATTTATAATCTAATATCATTGGTTTAATGATTGGATATATATTACTAATATGTAGTTATATGATAATGAAACAAAAAATGTGTGATGCATATGCAATAGAATGTAACTCATGTGGCTAGAATTATGACTAAATGAGAATGTTGTGATATAGTTATTGTGAGAACAATATTGTTTAATGTTTAATAATTTTCATGAGATTTGGAATGGTACACGATGTCATGAATCATAATGAAATGTGATAATATAAACTTAATGATGTATCTATTATGAGAATGATATCAATGAATATTTGAAAGCTCTTATGAGACTTGAAATATGAATGATGAGATGTGATAGGAATAATAAACCAGATCCTAGATCTGTGCATTCTAACATTAATGAGTGGAATAAGGTTGTTTTGGAGGGAAAAGGTTGGGATGAGTGGGATAAGGCTGGATTGGAGTAACAAGGAAGTTTATAGTTATTGTTATGTATTTGCTTTTACTTGTATTATAATCATATGGAATGTTGAAATATGATATGGTGAGATTGAATACATAATGAGTAAGAATGGCAGCATATGGTTGTGAGAGCCTTGATTTGGTATAATGTGTTAAGGATGGTATGATGTGATTCCCCTCAGAGGTGAGCTGTTGAACTTAATGATTATTTATGAAAATTGTTTAAGAAATGAATATCTGGTTATAATATGGATGTGATTACATATGTGTTGTATTGTTGGATAAATTCATAAATTTGGTACGTATTATCTCATTGAGCCCCAGAGTCATTCTTCTGTGAATTATTTTTTAGATCCTCAAGATATTGCCACTAACTGTCCCACAAAGAAGTAAGAATAGATAATGATATGATGGAAGTTACCGCTGACGTCTTCATCATTATAGTGTCTAGTCCCCTAGGAACATATCAAATTAAAATACATTGTATTATTGTCTTGAATTTAGTAGGTTGTGAGGTACTCCACAAGGTTGAAATCATTCCCACGGAGCCATCCAATATCCTTTTCATGATGACCCTAGGATGGTTTGACCTATAAAGGTCTACTATCAAACCTTGTATTTTGCTAATTTTTTTTTTTTTTGAAAAATTGGTAAATAGAAGGGTCATAAGACTTAGTTATATTAACCTATGCTTTTAATGTTATTATAAGACATAGGTTGATCTAACTTCTTTTGATTGCCCTATTTTGGAAAGGATATAGAGTAGTTTAGGAATGACTTTTAGGTCTTTTGGATGGTAAAATTTTTTTTTTTTTTAGAACTGTATGTAAACTATGGAATCATGTATTATGTTTGGCATGTGCCTATTGGGCAATGCTAGTGTAAATTATAAATATGTTTATTTTCTATATGCTTCTCTTTCTCTCCAAAGTTTATTATCTTCTAAACAACCAATGAGATTCAAGTGAATATAATTAGGAAAATCAAGATGACTATACATGGGATTAAGTGATAAAAGGATGGTGGTAATTAACAAAAGGGTTGATATTCACGCTAGTCATAACAAAGGTTTTGAGTAGTGACATGTTTCGTATCAAAGCAATGGTTTAGGTTAAACTTGTAAGTATAAGTCTGTGTTTAAATTGTGCAAAGTTACACAGCGGTGGTGGTGGTGGTTTCATCTTGTGTTAATAGGAACTGTACCAGTAGCATGTGTGCACCTAGGAGCACACATTGTTGATACTATTCTTATTAACCTAGTGAAATATGAGTTCATGTTAGCAAAATCAAATTAGAATTATTGTGTATCTTAAAAATCTGATTAATTTTGTGATGTAGATTATGGTGAGAACTAAAAGGTAAGAAGGCTAAAAACTTGAGCCTGGTCAAAAGGATTATCTATTGGATGAAATAGTCTACACCATGAAGTCAACAAGAACCTAAAAGTTCTCCAGAGGGCAAAGAACTATAGGTAATGGATCACCTAGTACATGCATTAACTCAAAATCAAAATCATGATAAAAATAGAGAATGTGATAAAAATAGACGAAATGAAAGAGACCAAACTTCTCTTGGTAGAAATGAGTAAGAGAATAGATTGAGAATTGTTCATGAGTTTCTAAAGCTGAAGCCACCTAGATATGATGGAACTGATTCTTACATGGATATATACCAATTCTGGGATCAAATTGAAAGATATGGCAAGCTATTGCAATGTCCTAAACCTTTTATTGATAGAACTGGCAGGATATTAGCTAGATGATTTAGCACATTATTGGTATGTTGGAGCTATTGAGGGGCGAGTTACTGATGCTAAACCTTTAACTTGGGTAATGTTTTAAGAAACTTTCATTGATTGATTTCTCCATCCCAGTGTTTGACAACTAAATGCTTAGAGGTTTGAGAATCTGAAGCAACAGAACTTGTCTGTGAGTGAGTATGATGCTTGAACTGCTTATTTGGTTCTTAATGAAGCTACGAAGGTAGAAAGGTTTGTGCAAGGGCTTCGTGATTATTATTTTGATTATGTTAAAGTCGATTTGAACATGAAGTATTAGCAAGCCATGAACCTAGCTTTATGGGTGGAATTGAGGTCCAAAGAGCATCATGAAAGGAAAATGTCTTCTGGTAGTAAGAAAAGAGTTTGAATTAAGGGAACTAATATTACGCCAAGTGAGAGATCAACTCCAGTTTATGGAATGTCCTTTGGTGGGTGGAAAGGAAATTTTTTTGGACCTACTCAGTCACAAAATTCTATTGTAAGAAGAAATACTAGAGGTCAATCCATTTTAATTACTTCTATTTTATTCCATAGAAAGAATATACCTTAGAATTATGGAAATTTTAATGCTAATGTATCAAAATGTAAAATTTATAATATAAGTTATTATGGATTTTGTAGGGAGGACCTGATGGGGTGTTTTTAATGTGGTCAGTCCAGACACAGGATGAAAAAATGCCCCATAAATGTAAGTGCCTAGGGGTATAGTACAAATTATCAAGCTAGACCTCAGAATTAGCTAGTAACACAATTTGCGCCCTTAGTAAGGGTACTAATAGCATCTGGTAGAAATGATGGCTGAGGTAATTGTGGGAGAAACCCCAATAAGGCCATAACATGAGTTTATAATCTTACCAAACAGGAAGCCAAGCATCAAATGTAGTAGTCTCAAGTATTTTGAAAGTATATGATTTATAAGCTTGGGTATTGTTTAACTATGATGCTATTCATTTTTTAATTGCAAAGAAATTTGCTATATTATTAAATGAATCTAGTGAATCAATGGAAACGTCGTTGATAGTAATGAACCCTGTTGCTAGGACTCTTCTAGTTGATCGTTTAGTTAGAAAGTGTGCTATGATAATAGAAGATAAGCAAGTATCTACAAATCTAGTTATGCTAGATATAGTTGATTATGATGTAATTCTAGGAATGGATTGGCTTTCTAAACATCATGCATGCATGGATTACTTTGATAAGAGGGTTACACTCCATGTGGATGAATCCTCTCTTGTAGTTTTTCAAGGAGAATGGGTAGCTAAGATAATTGGGTCAATTTCAAGTATACGAGATTGGAAATTTTTGAACAAAGGGTGCATAGGTTATTTAGCTATGGTACAATACCTAAATCAGGTTGCTCTGGATCTTAACAAAGTTTTGATATTACGAGAGTTCCTCAATGTGTTTTCTGATGAGTTACTTGGATTACCACCAGATTAGGAAATTGAATTCACTATTGATCTGATACCCGACATTGAACCTATCTCCATTCCTATTTATTGAATGGCGCTAATGGAATTGAAAGAACTAAAAATTCAACTATAAGAAT
Source organism: Saraca asoca (assembly GCA_026873985.1). Lineage (NCBI taxonomy): Eukaryota > Viridiplantae > Streptophyta > Magnoliopsida > Fabales > Fabaceae > Saraca > Saraca asoca. The sequence continues at coordinate 22,495 of JANHAO010002345.1, forward strand.
TAATTAATAAAGGTTTCATCCATCCAAGTGTTTCACCATGGGGAGCCCCTGTACTTTTTATAAAAAAGAAAGATGGATCATTATGGTTGTGTATCGATTATTATCAACTGAATAAGGTGATCATCAAGAATAAATTCCCTTCCCTCGTATCAATGATTTGTTTGACCAGATGTAAGGAGCCAAATATCTCAAAAATTGATTTGAGATTGGGATACCATCAGTTGAAGATTCATAAAGAAGATGTACCTAAAACTACTTTTTGTACAAAATATGGGCACTATGGATTTCTTGTAATATTGTTCAGATTGAAAAACACCGCAGGTACTTTCATGGACCTAATGAACTAAATTTTCAAATTATTTTCAGATAAGTTTGTGATTATGTTTATTGATGATATTATATTTTACTTCAAAAGTGAGGAAGAGCATAATCAGCACCTACGAATAGTGTTGCAAACTCTACAAGAGCATGAGCTTTATGTGAAATTCTCAAAATGTGAATTTTGGATGATCAGTGTCAAGTTTCTTGGATATGTTATGTCACAAGAGGGAGTATAAGTTAATCTTTAGAAAATAGAAGCCATAGAGAATTGGCCTAGACCTATAATAGTCACTAAAGTTCACAGTTTTTTGGGATTAGCTTGGTACTACCGAAAATTTGTCGAAGATTTTTCTAAGGTCTCCATGCCATTAATTAAACTTACTTAAAAGGGAATGCAATTTTAATGTACCCCTGTATGCAAAGAAAGCTTCCAAAAATTAAAGAAATGTTTCACAACAGCTCCGATATTGGCATTGCCATCTGGATTAGGTGGCTATGTAGTATATTGCAATGCTTCATGAATTGGGCTTAGGTGCGTATTGATGCAGCATGGAAGAGTAATCGTATATGCATCATGGCAATTGAAGAATAATAAGCAGAATTACCTTACTTTTGATCTGGAAATGATGATGGGAGTTTTTGCTTTAAAAATATAGAGGCATTATCTATATGCAGAAACATGTGAGATTTATATGGATCAAAAGCTTGAAATACATTTTTAAGTGAAAAAATCTTAATCTTTAACAATGAAGATGGATGGAGATCATAAAACATTATGATTGTTCAATATTGTATCATCCTAGAAAAGCAAATGTGGTGGTAAATGCACTGAGTTGCAAGTCAGCATGTAGTTTAGCTTATCCTTTTGAAGAAGAAAAATTGATGTGTTTTTATCCAAAATTTGAGAAGATTGGTGTGCAGTTAGGCCATGATTTGCTGTACCAAGCATATAATTCACCATATACAGTGCACTTGGAAGTGTCTAAGATGTATCAGGATCTAAAAATGCGTTCCAGTAGGAAGGCATGAAAGGGGATGTGTTTGAATATGTAACTAAATGCCTGATGTGTCAATAAGTCAACGTCGAGCATCAATGTTTGACAGGACTGCATCAATCTATCAAAATACTAAAATGGAAATGGGAGAGAATAATGATGGATTTCTTAGTTAGATTGCCAAAGTTGTTAAAAGGTTATGATTCGATTTGGTGTGTTATTGATCGCTTAACTAAATCAATCCATTTCTTGCTAGTCAAGATGACTTATCCGGCTATTCAATATATGCAAGTGTATCTCGATCGAATAATTCTTTTATGTGATATGCCATTTACGTGGTGTGCCATTGACGATTATTTCGGATTGTGGTAACCAGTTTACTTCTCACTTCCGGCAATCATTTCAAAGAGTGTTGGATACTCAATTATGGTTTAGTGCAATTTTTTTATCCACAAATAAATGGCCAGTCAAAACAAACAATTTAGATTTTGGAAGACATGCTTCGAACATGTGTAATTGAATTTGAAGGGAATTGGGGAAAATATTTGCTACTTATTGAATTTACTTACAATAATAGCTATTAATCTAGTATCCAAATGGCACCATTTGAAGCATTGTATGGGCGGATATGTAGATCTTTGATAGGTTGGTTTGAACATGGAGAATCAAAGTTGCTAGGATCGGATCTTGTGACAAACATTACTAAAAAAGTGATCTATGATTGAATAAAGGTAGTTTAAAACTGACAGAAATCATACCTGAATAAGAGAAGAAGAGAATTAGAATTCGATGTTAATGATTAAGTGTTCCTTAAAGTATCCCCTATGAAAAGAGTCATGCATTTTGGTAATAGGGGAAGTTGACACCACGGTATATTAGACCATTTAGGATAATCAAATGCATAGGAGCTATAGCATATCAATTAAACTTGGTAGTCAAAATGCAAGGAATCTATCTGGTATTCCATGTTTCTATGCTAAGAAAATATATTCTAGACAACTTTCATGTTATTAGGGAAGAACCAATTCAGTTGGATACCAAACTAACATATGAGCAACAATCGAAAGCTATTCTTGATTAACAAATTCAAAAGTTAAGATTAAAAGAAGTTCCTATGGTCAAGGTGCTATAAGGGACATGATGAACAAGAAGCCATATAGAAATTAGAAGCAGATATATAAAGACGATATCCTTAATTAATTGGTAAGGGATAAGTACAATAATCACTTAGTATAAGGTGTTACTTATAATTACTAGTTTGTTCTAGCTAACTTTTCAACATTATTTATAATTTAAGGACAAATTCTTTTAAGGATGGGAGAATTGTAATATCCTAAATTTTCTAAAAATTATCTTGGCAACAAAATGGCTTTTCACAAAAAAAAAATCTGAAAAGGTAAATTTAAAAATTCTTTGATAATTTTGAAACTATAAATCTTAAGTTACAAAAAGCTTAGGTTTAGTAGAAATAGATTATATAAATTTTAGAAATTCTCCAAAGATCGAAATTCTCAACGTGGATGCTCAAGGAACAAAATTTATGTTTTTGAGATTTAATTTTCAAAAAACTTTGAATAGATAAAAATTAAGGCTAGGAGTGCCTAGTAAGTGTAAATTTATAGCTGTTATGAAGGTACTTAACTTAACTAATTTGTATCATAATTTTATAGCTGCTGATGAGTGGTGAGTATGTTAAATTTATACTCAAAGTTGAAGATAAAATAAGAAAATATTAAAGGAAAGTTAAAGGCAAAAGATTGACTTCCTTTCTTCCCATTTTTCCCTTCTCCTCCGTCGACTTCCTTTTCTTCTTTTAGCTAAGAACCGATTGCATTGCAACCTATGCAACTTTCTTTTTCTTCTTCTCTAAGCCTAAAGTTTCTCTCACTACACTCACACTCTCTCTCCTCAAGTAAGTCCTTTATCTCTTTTTATTATTTTCTCTTATTTTTATAGTTGAATGCTCTCTTCATCCTCTTCAATTTGATATTAAAATCATATTGATTCACTAAGTATAATTTAAGGTATAAATTTTTGAAGTTTATAGTCACTATTCATATTACTATTCACTTCAAGAACCTATGAGATTTTTCTGATGTTTTAGAGTTTAAATCTTGTATATTTATCTTGTTCCTTTGCAATGAAACTATAATAAAATGTTTGCTAAAAGAAAAACCTTGAAATAGCTAAGAAGCTAATATGTTTTTTTTTTGTTTATGAAGACTATTGAAGATTTTTTGTGGGATCAATAGTGATCTTGTGTTTCTAGTTCATATGTGAGTAATTCTTACCATTCTTGTGAATTATAGTATATTTATTACATATGATCTATTGATTATTTTTGTAAGTTGATAAAATGGGTTTTTTTGTGATTGTGTGGTAAAGCTTGAGACAAAATGGATTTGCTGATATAATGACTAATTTTTTGTTAGAATAGTTGAGTTTCATGCTTTTTTAGGCTCTCAAAATATGTTATGTTGAGTTCTATGTTGTAGTGTAGAATTGAAAGTTGCTTCCTCTATTTTTCTGCTATTGTCATGAAATTTTTGCTTGTGTGAGTCAAATCACAGTTTTTAAACTGAACCCATGATCATGCTCACAAAATCCTAGCATAATTATTCTTACGATTTGAATCAAAATTTAAACTAGATTTGTGTGATTCAAATTGATCCTTGCTACCTTATTTTTTGATTCCAATTGTGTTTGTATTTGGACTTCCTGAAAAGTTGTACATATTGGCAGCTAAACTTGCATTTTCAACTAAATTTCCTCAAGTTAAATTAAACTTTTCACTATTGAACTTCTTGATTCTAATCATGATTCTACTCGAACTTTTTCAACGATCCTACTAGTGATTCTAATCATATCTTTAGAAATTTTAACATTTATCAGCCTAACTCCACTTCTTTCTAAAATATTTCCTATTTTCTTGATTTAATCTTATACAAATCCCTACTAATGTGAGTATAATAACCAAGAAATCTTAAATAAGTAATTTATAATCTTATATCATTGGATTTAATGATTCACTATACATTACTAATGTGAAAGTAATCTTAGTAGATACATGATGATGAAACAAAAAATGTATAGTGCGTTTGCAATAGAACATAATTCACGTGGCTAGAATTGTGACTAAATAAGAATGTTGTGATACAGTTATTGTGAGAACAATATTGTTTAATGTTCAATACTTTTTATGAGATTTGGAATGTTATACGATATCATGAATGACGATGGAATGTGATGATGTAATCTTGATGATGTATCTATCATGAGAATGATATTAATGAATATTTGAAAGCTCTTATGAGTTTTGAAATGTGAATGATGGGATGTGATGAGAATAATGAACAACATCTTGGATTTATGTATTTTGACATGGATCAGTGGGATAAGGCTAGCTTGGAGCAAAAAGGTTGGGATGAGTGGGATAAGGCTAGATTAGAGTAATAAGGAGGTTATAGTTACTTTTATGTATTTGCTTTTACTTGTATTGTTATCATATGGAATGTTAAAATATGATATGGTGAGATTGAAATATATAATGAGTAAGAATGGTAGTATACAACCATGAGAACCTTAATTTGGTATAATGTGCTAAGGATGGCATGATGTGATTCCCTTCAGAGGTGAGTTGCTGAACTTAATGATTGTTTATGAAAATTGTTTGAGAAATGAATATTTGGTTATAACATGGATGTGATTACATATGTGTTGTATTGTTAGATAAATTCATAAATTGAGTATAGATTATCTCACTGAGCCCCAGACTCATTCTTCTATAGATTATTTTTCATATTCTCAAGACATTGCTGCTAACTCTCCTACAAAGAAGTAAGAATGGATAATAATCTAATGGATGTTACCACTAACATCTTCATCACCATAGTATCTAGTCCCCTAGGAACATATCAAATTAAGATACATCATACTATTATCTTGAATTTAGTAGGTTGTGAGGTACTCCACGAGATTGAAATCATTCCCATGGAGCTGCCCAATGTCCTTCTCATGATGGCTTTAGGATGGTTTAACCCATAGAGGTCTACCATCAAACTTTGTATTTTACTAACCCTTTTTTTGAAAAACTAGTAAATAGGAGGGTTACAAGACTTAGTTATATTAAGCTATACTTCTAAAGTTGTGATAAGACATAGGTTGATTTAACTTTTTTTTATTGCCCTATTTTAGGAAAGATATAAAGTAGTCTAGGAATGACATCTAGGTCTTTTGGATGGTGAAAATTTGTTTTTTGAAAGCTGTATGTAAACTATGAAGCCATATATTAAGTCTAGCATGTGTCTATTGGACAATGTTAGTGTGAATTATAAATATGTTTATTTTCTATATGCTTCTGTTTCTCTCTAAAGTTTATTATCTTATAGACAACTAATGAGATTCAAGTGAATATAATTAGGAAAATTGAGATGACTATAAATGAGATTAAGTGATAAAACACTACAAGAAAATCACGATTTTTCAATGAAATATTTCAATGGATAAAATTCTGTTGGAATATTTCAACGGTAATTCCCACGGACGACTATCCATTGAAATACTCAAATAGAAACTACAACGGACTAAAAATTCCATAGGAATATTCCAACGGACAATTATGTCCTTTGGAAAATCTGTTGGAATACTCCCACGAATTTTTATCCGTTGTAATATTCTGTTGCAATATCAATTAATTTATACAGTACGTTTTGATTATTTATTAAATTGCAACGGACATAATTTTTCGTTGTAAAATCCGTAGGAATATCAATTAATTTATACAGTGCATTTTGATTATTTATTAAATTCCAACGGAAATATTCCGTTGAAATTTTTGAAACCTTTAAACTCATCCCCAATTTCATTTTCTGTAGATTTTGCTTCGTTCACAGCGTCCTCTCATCGTCCGTTCGCAGCTCCGATGGGGTTTCTTGTTTTTCTTCCTTATTTGAAGCTTCTTTTGTGCCATAACAAGGTAAAAGCGTTTAATTCGTTGATTTTAGTGGTTTCTGCGTTGTATTTTTCGTCGTTGTTGTGTTCTTCGTCATCGTGTTCCACCTCAATTTTTCGTTGTGGTTTTTACCTTTTTTTTTGCATTTAATCTGTGTTTGTTTATGTTTTTGACCTTTTTCTGTGTTTGTTTATGATTTCCATTGAATGTCGGGTCAATGATCCAT